>BLSH010232955.1:1188447-1204068 GCA_018402905.1 Glandirana rugosa
TCTTTGTATTAAAGGACAACACACTAACCGAATGACTAAAAGGCTCTTCAGACGTGATTCTATGTCAGTCTAAAGTCCGTAGGGGATGTTGTTTTTACAGTAAAAACCACTCTATGTGGGTCATCCTTGTACAGATCCATACGTTCTTACGTTATTGCCCCCTAACAATCCTCACTAACCTCCATAGGAGGGGGGGAAACCATATACTGCCATCTAGGACAGCAAATTGGTGAACGGCTGGCGGCTAGCCGTAGACTGCCGCCGTTTCACCGAGACATTCCGTTTGGCGGCAGTATGCTGCCGCCGGCGGTCTAGCGCGTGTCACTCGCGCGCGCGCGGCGGCCTCCGCGCGGGCGTGCGAGTGACACAGGCCCCCCCCGGTCCCTCGCCCACGCCGCCGAAGCTGCGCGCTCACTGTGCGCGATCTGGCGGCCGCCGTCGTATGACGGCGGTTTGCCTTACAGAGCCACTTTGCCGCCGTCAGATGCCGATCGGCGGTCGGCAAGTGGTTAAACGACAGGATCTACCGTCATATACCAAAGGGGGGGAGGATACCTCCAATCACTCCTAACAATCCCCCGTTATTGCATTCTTGCATACCTAGACATGTTCCTACTGGGTGTATCTCACCAAAAATGACATTTTTGTTGTAGGGGATGCCTGAAATCTGACTGTATCTTAGTGCAGACTTCTCGGAAAATCAGTAAGCCAATCACACAACAGGAAATTATGTTTCTGTGTACAGAATACATCCAGGGAGCCATATTGCACTGCATTTACAGAAAATTACAGCGGCTGCAGATTGAAAAGGAAAGGTCATTTTTAATAACATTCAATCACTATATAAATTGTGTCGCAATTGTATATGCTATATTATTATTATTTTTTTTTTTTCTACTTTTTTTTCCCCAAGTGGAGTTACTCTTTAAGGCCTTGTTCACACCACGAGCAGGGATATGAGTTTTTCTGCACATGTGCTGTAAAAGCACAAAGAATACTACTGTTTTCTATATGCCCTGTTCACACTACAGCTGTAGTATTTTTTCTGCACAGGAATCTGTATCTGGAAATGTGTATGCAGTTTTCTGAATGGGAAAAAAACTGATGTGACATCAACATTGTGGTGTGAACAGGGCAGAAGAGAAGGTGATGACACAGGGTGTGATGTCTATGCATAAAAAAACTACGTGTATAAAAACTTACTGGGACAGATATGGAAACTGATTTAACCTCAAGTCTCTGCAAGCGAAAGCTGCACCTTTTTTCCATCAGTTTTTCAGCACATATGATGTGAACGAGCTTACATGTTGCCTTCCCCCCTCCTCATCAGCATGCTAATAAAATATTTAAAAAATATATATATCCATTTTTATCATGCATGTTATTATACATGTTCTGTAATTAATGGATCTCTGTGCGTCTCTATGCAATGCAGGCAGATGGCTGTTGGGAATAGCCAGCAGGGTACTTCACATACATATCTCCCAACTTTCTGAGATGGGAACAACGGAAAGCTATTAGCAAAAGTATGTACTCATAGGACACACCCTGTTCTACACCCCCTTAAAGGTGAATTATACAAATGTAGCGCTGCCCTCTTGAGGGTGGCTTAAAGAATCAATTCCCCCTTGGATCTCCTCAGTCAGAGGGTCCTCCAACACACCTGACACTCTTGTTCGCTCCTATTGCAAGTTTTTATGATCAATAACTCTATTTTAGTAATGGAGACTACAACACAGGTAGAGTTAGAAAGGTTTACTTTCAACTCCTATTTCTGAGAAAAGAATAACAACTGTGAACAGTCAATAGCACAATTCTTCACTGACCAGGAATTTTATAGATAGGCAACTCCTATCCTCATATTGATTAATGGTTCCAAATTAATAATAACTACTGCAGTAGGGAACAGACATAAAAGATACACTTGATTACGTAGGTATCACATTAATATTACAATTGTACTTGTATGGTAACAAGGGGCGTAACATAGGCAGACTAATACTAATCAGGGCTTGAAAGAATGCAAACATGCAATGAAAACATTATTAGTGCCGTCTGCACAATGAGTGCAGTGTGCAATTCATACAAAATAGAATACAATTATATACAGAACTTACAAATTTCCATTACATCACATAAGTAGTCAACTTGAAGGTTCTGGCGAACAAAAGAAGTAGATGATTTATACACTTTCACCACTCCCTGTATTCTCCAACAATATCAATAATTGAAAACAATACAATTCCTCCAATTTAGCTTGAACAATACCTAATGGGTCTTTGCAAAAGATGTAATTTGAAAATGTCTAATAGAATTTGATAAATGAAATAGTACTGTGAATCCTTATCTCAAATCAATTACCCAGAGGATAAATTGGTAACACTCAATGGATTCTGTCTCAACTTGTGAACAGTATTCTACAATGCACAAATACACTATATCATTCAGCAATTGAACTATAGCTAAATAAGCACACTAAATAACCTTGGCTTATTTATTATTCCCCCTGTTCTAGTATAAAGAGTTCTTAAGAAGTAGACCAATGGCAAGTAATAGCCCTGAGTATATTATTGAGGAGAAGATGGGTAGATGTAGTTGCAGTTCTCCTGTCTGGAAATGTCCAAGCAATCTTCGGCCGTCAATAAGAATTAGGTACCTATGAATACTGTGTCCTTCTAATCAGTAACATGAGGCACAAATAGGTTAAATTCCACTGACTTCTTGAATAAGATAAACACAACTGCTATCCAGTATAAATAAACTGTATTCCAAGAGGAATTATAGATATGCTGCAAAGACAATATGTGTACTCTTATGTGTGAGCACTGAGCCCGCTTACCAGTTCCAAGGGACTGCATGAAGATAAACGATCCGGCGCTCAGTCGATGATGCTGGGAACGCTGGAACAATTAGTTCACATAGACTGTTTGCTCCTGGGAGGTGTAAAGCATCCGCTGCACTCCTTGCAGCTCTCCTGATCGATAGATACGACTGTTGCAGTAGCTGATGTGGCTTCCATCCAGATAGAGATGAGCTTCAGATAGTTCTGTTGTTCGCTCACTGTATTGCTGGACAGCGAACACCTGCTGCATCACCTGCAGATGATTTCAGTCGGCTGGAACACTTTGCTTATGCCGCAGGCCTAAATCTGATGGCAGCAGCACGCAGGTTTCCTGTCTGATCGATCACGCTGTCCCGAGAGGCCGTTGTTAGATCCTTCTTCCCTTTAAATAATCCTCCTACAATGCATTTCACCTCCCAGAAGTCTTCAGTGTAGCACAGCCTGATGGGAAATGGAGTCCTTCTCATTAACCTCCCAGGCGGTAATCCCGAGTGTGGCTCAGGGTGGAATTATAGCACCATTAGCGGTAACCCCAAGCCACACTCTGGATCGCATTGCTGGATCCAGGCAGCACTACTCACCTTGTCCCCTAGATCCAGCGATGTCCCCCGCAGTGTCTGCGGGCTGTGTCCGCCTCCAGATGACTCCTGTGTGCTGGGCTCCGTTCCCTGTGAGCATCGCGTCGCACGGGGACGGAGACCGGCGGGAAATTCAAAAAGTGAAACACACACAGCACATACAGTACACTGTAATCTCATAGATAACATTACTGTATGAAAACATTTCACATCCCCTTTGTCCCTAGTGGTTTGCCCAGAGCCCTGCATGCACTTTTATATTATTTATGTCATTCTTTCTGCCTGGAAACATGAGAATGTCCATAGCAACCAAAAAGTGTCCCTTTACGTCAAAAGTGGTTTTTGATCAGTTAGAAAACAGCGATAGTAAATAAGAATCATTTGCAGAATTGAGTGATACAGATTTTTGGGGAAATTTATCATCAGAAACTGAAAGTGACGACAGCGACAATTCTGCAACTGAGCAAATTTCAGTGTTTTTGGTTTGATTACATTATTGAATAAATTTATTACTATTACGTTATTATTTTTGATAATTATTTTTAGTTATTTATTATATTATAATTTATGATTTCATTTTTCAAACTTTATCATACCCGGGATGTCTACTAGACTCTTGTTTGGACAGATTTATGTGAGTTATTCCTAAGAATTACAGGCCTACAATATAAAACGCCAAATTTTCATGCAAAATAATCGTATCGCTTTCAGCACCAAAAATCTGAAATAATCATACCGCCAGGGAGGTTAAGAGTCTGTTGACTATTTCCTCGTCCCGCACTACAACTCCCACAAAACATCATTCTGGCTGCAATTACAGTCTTTTCCAAATCAAGCACTAGAGGGAGTTCCCATGTAGCAATAAACAGCATTGTCTGTATGCCAGAGGAATATTTCGGAACTCCTGGCTACACAAAAAAAAATAAAAAATACCATTCCTTTATATTGGCTTTGGAAATCCAGAAATGCAACAATTTAGAAATGTATTGCAAGGTTTAGTACTAGGAAACTTTTTTTTAAAGATAAAAAGTGCATTTTATTTACAACTGTACAGATCAGACCAAAATGAGGTAGAAATGAAGAAGAAAGAGGGACAGAGGGACTTTGTTCAGGGACAGTCCCTTGGAATCGGACCGTTGGGAATTATGTACGCATAGCTTCCTGAAAACATCAGAGCCCCCTGCCTCAGTAGTTCTCTCTGGAGCCCTCAGCCCTGATGCAAGCAGAGCGCCAGCACTTTGGAGAGATTATGCACCTTTCAAAAGACCCGATGTCAGTTTTGAGAAGTGGGCAATTCTGAGGCAGACTGCATTTGAATGCAGACTTCCCTAGGTAGCACCTACTTGTGATGTTGAACCTCCATGATTTAAAAAACAGAAATCCAATGAATGAATGCATTAACATACAAAATCCTCTGCCTTTACAACCACTTTAACCACTTAAGGACCAGAAGGATTTCCAGCTTTAGGACCGGAGCCCTTTTTGCGATTCGGCGCTACGTCGCTTTAACTGACAATTGCGCGGTCGTGCGATGTTGTACCCAAACGAAATTTGCGTCCTTTTTTTCCCACAAACAGAGCTTTCTTTTGGTGGTATTTGATCACCTCTGCGTCATTTCTGATCGCCGATATAAACAAAAGAAGAGCGACAATTTTGCAAAAAAAAACAAATTTCTTACTTTTTGCTAAAATACAAATCGAAAAAAAAATATAAAAAAACATTTTTTTTCACCGTTTTTGGCCGATTTATATTCTTCATCATATTTGCGATAAAAAAAATCGCAATCGGCGTTTATTGATTGGTTTGCGCAAAAGTGGTCGCGTTTACGGATGATGAGAATTCATTTCTGGGGTTTTTATTTTTTTTTTATTTTTTCCTAATAATGGCGGTGATCTGCGATTTTTAGCGGTTCTGCGATATTTCAGCGGACATGTCGGAACATTTTGACACTTTTTTGGGACCATTGGCATTTATACAGCGATCAGTGCTATAAAAATGCACTGATTACTGTGTAAATGCCATTGGTAGTGAAGGGGTTAACCTGCAGGGGGCGCTCTAAAGGTTAACTGTGTTCCCTGGGCGTGTTCTAACTGTATGTGGGCTGCCCTAGCTGGGGAAGGGAAGTGGTCACAGCCTTCACATACAGGAAGGCTGTGATCACAGCCCTTCCCCCTCACACAGAGCGGAGGTCCGTGTTTACTTACACGGACCTCCGTTCCTTCACTCCGGGGGGGGCATCGCGGGTGGCCGGCGGCAATCGAAGCCGCCGCACCCGCTCCCTGGCCCTCCCCGAACACAGTGAGCGTGCGGGCGCGCCTCCGGTGGCGCGCGCGCGCTCACTGTGCGCAATCTGGCGGCCGCCATCGTATGACGCCGTTTCGCCTTACAGAGCCACTTTGCCACCGTCAGATGCCGATCGGCGGTCGGCAAGTGGTTAAGGTTTTCCACCTCAATGCATTCTATGCATTAAGGTGAAAAACCTGTGCTGCAGCTCCCCCCTTTTTCTTACCTAAGCCCGATCTGATCCAGCGATGTGCATGATAGTAGCGGCTCCTGCCGCTCTCTCCCTCCTCATTGGGAATCTTGATAGCAGTGAGAGCCATTGGCTCCCTCTCCTGTCAATCAAAATTTGTAACACGGGAGCGGGGGGGCGGGGTAAAGTCCCACTGTCTGTGTCAATGGATGCAGCAGCAGGACTTAGGAGCAAGAGCGCACGTTTGCCTCTATGGAAGGCTGCTCTGTGTAAAACCACTGCACAGAGCAGGCAACTATGACATGATTGTTATTTTAATTTAAGAAAAAAGAAAATGAAGGTTTACAACCAGTTTAAGTTTTGTCATGTTTTTTGATGAGTGAATATTTCTATATTTTTAATTTTTAAGAAAACAAAAGGACACATTTATTTTGTGATATAGAGAGTGCATTTTAAGTAATCATGACCGCAGTGTTACACAAGATGTTTATCTGTTTGCATCATATGTAGGTGCTAAGCTTCTCACCTTTAGCCACATAACTCCATCCTTGAACCATACACGCAAGTGTAACCTACATACATCAGTGTTATTTATTAGAATGTTACTTCTACTTTCTGTTCCCCATCCACTGCAAATGTTACTCAAAATAAAGTGGTGTGCTAATTGGGATGGCTCCATTAAATCAGATTACTTTTCACTTTCATTGGAGCTATACCTAAAATGTTTAACCACTTAAAGCGGTAGTAAACCCGCACCAAAAAAAGAAAAAAAACCCTGCAAGACAATAGGATAATGTGTTAGTATGCATCGCATACTAGCACATTATGAAATACTTGCCTTAGAGCGAGGCCCCCGCAGCCCGACACAATCAGCACTGAGGGAGCCCACATGATGTCCCTCTTCCTTCTTCAGGGTACGCGGCTCTGGCACTGTGAGTGGTCGGAGCCGCAAGACGTCACTCCTGCGCGTGCGTTCCAGCAGCAAGCTCTGATTTTCCAGCAGCCTCCGCTGGATCATCAGGGCGCATGCGTCATGACGTCAAGCTGCTGCATTGAGAGCGAATATCTCCTAAATCATACACGTTTAGGAGATATTAATTTTGCCTACAGGTAAGCATTATTATAGGCTTACCTGTAGGTTAAAATCCCATTAGGGGGTATACAGCCACGTTAAGGACCAGGCCTTGTTGCTTACAAGTTAAAAAAGCTGGAGAGTGCAAAAACTGGTGCAGCTGTGCATGCTAGCCAATCAGCTTCTAAACTCTGCTTGTTCAATCAAGCTTTGACAAGAAAACCTTGAAGCTGATTGGTTTCTGTGTGGAGGTGCACCAAATTTTGCACTTTCAAGCTTTATATATTTTTTTTTTAGCAGAGACCCTAGAGAATAAAATGGCGGTTGTTGCAATATTTTTTGTCACACATTTTTTTTTAAAAAATACACTTGCATGAACTAAAAAAAACAAGGCTGAGTAAATAGATATCTAACATGTTATGCTTTGAAATTGTGCACACTCGTGGAATGGTGACAAACTACGGTACTTAAAAATCTCCATAGCAATGCTTTAAACATTTTTAACGGTTACCAGTTTAGAGTTACAGAGGAGTTCTAGTGCTAGAATTATTGCTCTCACTCTAACTATCACAGCGATACCTCACATTAATGGTTTGAACACTCTGCGTTTACTTCTGTGTGCGTGCACAATTTTTTTGTTTATTTATTTATTTTACAATGTTCCTTAATGTCTATAAGTCCCCAAATCCCTCCTTTGCACTTAAAAGCATTCAAAACGCCAAGTTTAGCTGTTTTGAATACTGACGTTTTTTTAAATCTTGAGCCTTTTAGGGTCCAGTAAACCGTAAGTGATGTTGTGACGTTGCTTCTGAGTTTCTAGATCCGAGACCCGATCAAAACCAAATCCAGCTTTGTTTGGGTCTCCGGCAGACGTGCCGGCTGGTCGCTCAGGCCTCCAGGTGGGACGGGAGAGCCCGGGCAGAACAGCGGAGGTCGGCGGGAGAAGGGGGTCCCCTCCCACTGTTTGTGATAACAATTGAGCGGCTGCTTAGCCACATCGGTTGTTATAACAAGAAAGCCGACCATTGGCTCTAAAAACGGTCCCGTGGTGATGCCTGCAGCTGTATAACCATTTGAAGCAGAATGACATACAGGTATGTGATTTTGCGGCAAGTGGTTTAAGAACATTATGAATCCTCAGCCCAGCCAATATTTGTCTATAGGCCAGGCGGGGGATTCATTATCCTGACCGGATGTCTTTCAGGAAAATCCGCAATCGCGCCCGCGGGGACGTGCGTCGCGGCAATCGGTGGTGCGGTGTGTTAGTCTGACCCACCATATTACCGATCTCAGTATGGAGCTTTCACGGCTGGTCACAGTGTAAACAGGAAGAGCTTTTGTGCTGCTCGTGTCTGCAGACGCAAGTAGAGGAGAGCCGATCGGCCTGTGCTGATTTTTTATCAACGCAGCCCCCCTAGGATCAGCACCCATGACCACCAGGGAGTCCGCCCAGGGACCACCAGGGAGAGTCCACCCAGGACCACCAGAGAGCCAATCAGGGAGCCCACCCTGACCATCAGGGAGCCCACCCTAGACCACCAGGTAAGGGGCACAATGCCCAACATGGATGGCACTTGGTGCCTATTTCAGATGCCACCCAAGACCGCCAGGGAATGACAACCTTACAGTGCTCTCTATCAGTGCCACCTATCAGTGCCCACCAGTGCCCCTATCAGTGCCCACCAGTGCCACCTAATAGTGCCACCCATCAGTGCCACCTATCAGTGCCCAGTGCCACCTATCACTGCCCATCAGTGCCGCCTATGAGTGACAATCAGTGCCACTTATCAGTGCCGTATATCAGTGCCACCTATCAGTGCCCATCAGTGCTGCTTATCAGTGCCCATCAGTGCATATAAGTGCCTCATCATCGGTGCGAGTCAATGCCACCTCATCAGTGCTGCCTCATCAGTGCCAATCAGTACAACCTCTTCAGTGTCCATCAGTGATGGGGAAAATGTCCTTATTTACAAAGTTTTGTGACAGAAACAGAGAAAAACTATTTTTTTTCAACATTTTCTGTATTTTTTTATTTGTAGCGCAAAAAATAAAAACCGTAGAGATGATCAAACACCACCAAAAGAAAACTTTATTTGTGGGAACAAAATGATAAAAATTTTGTTTGGGTACAGTGTAGCATGACCGCGCAATTCTCATTCAAAGTGCAACAACGCTGAAAGCTGAAAATTGGTCTGAGCGGGAAGGGGGGTAATTGCCTGGTATTGAAGTGGTTAACACAGTCACACAGAATTTTACAACTGTACATTTGGTGAGCAATTGTCAAGGCGGTAACAATGAAAAATACATGTGGTGATAATAAAAATGAATGGTTCTCAATAAGTGTAGCTCTTACCATTGTGTTGCGATTGTAAGTGTTTGAAAAGAGTGAGGCAGGCTGCATTTTTTTCGTACTGCACTGCTCAGGAACGCATGTAAATGCATTGCTACACTGTCAACACATCTCATTACCTGTAGCACACGGGAATAAAAAATTGCTAATTTGAAATGAGATGCATTGTTGTCTATGGGACATTGCTCAAAGCTGAGTAAAGATCAGTAATGCAGCATTGAGTACAGAGCAAACAAAAATAAAAAATGTTTCATTTAACCACTTAAGGACCGGAAGGATTTCACACTTTAGGACCAGAGCCCTTTTTGCGATTCGGCACTGCGTCGCTTTAACTGAAAATTGCGCGATCATGCGACGTTGTACCCAAATGGAATTTGCTTCCTTTTTTTCCCACAAATAGAGCTTTCTTTTGGTGGTATTTGTTCACCGCTGCGTCATTTCTGATCGCCGCTATAAACAAAAGAAGAGCGACAATTTTGCAAAAAAAACCCAAATTTCTTACTTTTTGCTAAAATACAAATCCAAAAAAAAAAAAATAAAAAAACACTTTTTTTCATTGGTTTTGGCCGATTTATAGTCTTCCTCATATTTGCGATAAAAAAAATCGCAATCGGCGTTTATTGATTGGTTTGCGCAAAAGTGGTCGCGTTTACGAATGATGAGAATTCATTTCTGGAGTTTTTATTTTTTTTTCATTTTTTACTAGTAATGGCGGCGATCTGCGATTTTTAGCGGTACTGCGATATTTCAGCGGACATGTCGGACCATTTTGACACTTTTTTGGGACCATTGGCATTTATACAGCGATCAGTGCTATAAAAATGCACTGATTACTGTGTAAATGCCATTGGCAGTGAAGGAGTTAACCTGCAGGGGGCGCTCTAAGGGTTAACTGTGTTCCCTGGGCGTGTTCTAACTGTGGGGGGACTGCCCTAGCTGGGGAAGGGAAGCGGTCACAGCTTCCATGTAGAGGAAGGCTTCCCCCCTCACAGAACAGAGGTCCGTGTTTACTTACACAGACCTCCGTTCTTTCACTCCGGGGGGGGCATCGTGGGTGGCCGGCAGCGATCGAATCCGCCGCACCCGCTCCCTGGCCCTCCCCGGACACAGTGAGCGTGTGGGCGCGCCTCCGGCGGCGCGCGCTCACTGGGCGCGATCTCGCAGCTGCCGTCATATGATGGCGATTTACGCTACAGAGCCACCTTGTCACCGTCAGATGCCGATCAGCGGTCGGCAAGTGGTTAAGTGCAATAATTTACTTGCATGTTTACTCATTTTGGCCCTTTGTACATGTACATCATAAGTACAGTATAAAGGAGATTATTACAATACTGGCAATGAGGAAGAACTTTACTCGTCTATACACTTACGCAGCTTTACTCGCCTATACTCACCTATACTCAAAGAGACAAAACAGTGTGTGTGATAGGGGTTACATGTCTGCTCCATCCCTGCTTTAGCAAGAACAAAGAAAGAGGTATCTCCCGTGGGATTTTGCTGCAGCAGTACATTTAAAAAACAACAAGGTTTTTGTTTGTATAAAAATAGAAAAAAGGTTTTCTTTAACATATAAACACAGTCATATACATATTTAAAATTATAGGACCTAGTCTATACAATCCGATTCCTGATCTACTGAGCAATAGGGTACAAGAAACTTTAAAACATTGCGATATATAGCCACCAAAACACTCAACACGTTTCGACTAATTAATAGTCTTCCTCAGGGGACAGTATGGTGGTAATAAGGAAATATACAAAAACGATCAATGTCTGCAAATATAACTTACACAATAGACCAAATAGAATCAGAGAAACTAATTCCCTTCAGGGGTCACAGACAGGGGGCTGACTCAGGAGCTCACAGGAGATCGTGGGTGATCAGAAGCAGACGGCCACACCAAACAACCCCAGGCATTGAGCACCGCTATAGACAGATAATACTGTATATGCAGTATCTCACAAAAGTGAGTACACCCCTCACATTTTTGTTAATATTTTATTCTATCTTTTCATGCGACAACACTGAAGAAATGACACTTTGCTACAACGTAAAGTAGTGAGTGTACAGCTTGTATAACAGTGTAAATTTGCTGTCCCCTCAAAATAACTCAACACACAGCCATTATTGTCTAAACCGCTGGCAACAAAAGCGAGTACACCCCTAAGTGAAAATGTCCAAATTGAGCACAATTAGCCATTTTTCCTTCCCGTGTCATGTAACTTGTTAGTGTTACTAAGGTCTCAGGTGTGAATGGGGAGCAGGTGTGTTAAATTGGTGTCATTGCTCTCACTCTCTCATACTGGTCACTGGAAGTTCAACATGGCACCTCATGGCAAAGAACTCTCTGAGGATCTGAAAAAAAAGAATTATTGCTCTACATAAAGATGACCTAGGCTATAAGAAGATTGCCAAGACCCTGAAACTGAGCTGCAGCATGGTGGCCAAGACCATACAGTGGTTTAACAGGACAGGTTCCACTCAGAACAGGTCTCGCCATGGTCGACCAAAGAAGTTGAGTGCACATGCTCAGCGTCATATCCAGAGGTTGTCTTTGGGAAATAGATATATGAGTCCTGCCAGCATTGCTGCAGAGGTTGAAGGGGTGGGGGGTCAGCCTGTCAGTGCTCAGACCATACGCCGCACACTGCATCAAATTGGTCTGCATGGCTGTCGTCCCAGAAGGAAGCCTCTTCTAAAGATGATGCACAAGAAAGCCTGCAAACAGTTTGCTGAAAACAAGCATACTAAGGACATGGATTACTGGAACCATGTCCTGTGGTCTGATGAGACCAAGATAAAATAATTTGGTTCAGAAGGTGTCAAGTGTGTGTGGTGGCAACTGGATGAGGAATACAAAGAATAGAGTGTCTTGCCTACAGTCAAGGATGGTGGTGGGAGTGTCATGGTCTGGAGCTGCATGAGTGCTGCCGGCACTGGGGAGCTACATTTCATTGGGGGAACCATGAATGCCAACATGTATTGTGACATACTGAAGTAGAGCATGATCCCCTCCCTTCAGAATCTGGGCCGCAGGGCAGTATTCCAACATGATAACGACCCCAATCACACCTCCAAGATAACCACTGCCTTGCTAAAGAAGCTGAGGGTAAAAGTTATGGACTGGCCAAGCATGTCTTAAGACCTAAACCCTATTAAGCATCTGTGGGGCATCCTCAAACGGAAGGTAGAGGAGTGTAAGGTCTCTAACATCCGCCAGCTCTGTGATGTCGTCATGGAGGAGTGGAAGAGGACTCCAGTGGCAACCTGTGAAGCTCTGGTGAACTCCATGCCCAAGAGGGTTAAGGCAGTGCTGGAAAATAATGGTGGCCACACAAAATATTGACACTTTGAGCCTAATTTGGACATTTTCACTTAGAGGTGTACTCACTTTGTTGCCAGGGGTTTAGACATTAGTGGCTGTGTGTTGAGTTATTTTGAGGGGACAGCAAATTTACACTGTTATACAAGCTGTACACTCACTACTTTACATTGTAGCAAAGTGTAATTTCTTCAGTGTTGTCACATGAAACGATATAATAAAATAGTTACAAAAATGTGAGGGGTGTACTCACTTTTGTGAGATACTGTATATGTATTCACCTATACTCAACATTACTCAGGTCTTTACACACAGGCAGAGCACATTATCCTGCTGAAATAGGCTAATGCCATCAAGGAATACCGTTTCCATGAAGGGGTGTATTTCAGTATCAATGTTTACGTAGGTGGTGTCAAGTAACAGAACATTGCCCAAAGAATCACTCTGCCTCTGCCAAATTGCCTTCTTCCCATACTGCATCCTGGTGTCATCTCTTCCCCAGGAAAGCGACGCACATGTGTGGGGGCGGGGGTATTTCCTCTCCTTGTGCACGCACCCACAAATACCTGGGACCAGGTGAGGCCTGTTAATGTGAAAGTTAACATTAAGGTAGAATTCCGGCTAACAGATGAGCCGTTTACTGTGTGCAGTATTGTGATGTACAAAGCCCCTCTGTAAATGTTCTGTCCCATGTTACTACACATCTTCGTTCAATGAATGCTACATTCAGGAATAGGGCTGGGCCCGATGTTCGAGCCAAACATCAGATGTTCGCCCGTTCACCGAAGAGCGAACATCATGGGGCATTCGCGCAAATTCGAGCACCACAGAATGCCCCATAGTGCGAGATGCATTATAAAAATTGTGTAGGGGTCCCCCAAAATCCATACCAGACCCTTATCTGAGCATGCAACCTGGCATGACCACTGGAGTGACCCTGCCCCGTTCTGAAGTCATGTGACGTCAGAGGGGGAGGGGTCACCTGCTTACTCCACCGGGTGGCCCTGCCCTTGCCTGTAAATAACCTGTCACAGCAAAGACAGCACATTCGGCAAGGTGGATGTGTTTTTGTTTTTTTGATTTTTCGGGTCATCGGTGCCATGATTGACGTGCATTACATCGCGGGACACTTTTTTTTTTTTAATAAAGGACTTGTCCCAAACTGTCTCCTGTGGTTTTTACTTTTTTGGTGAATGGGTAGGTATGTACCGAATACCCATTCACATGGGGGGGGGTCGGGATCTGGGGGCCCCCTTGTTAAAGGGGACTTCCAGATTCCGAAAAGCCTCCCACCGCAGACCCCGACAACCACAGCCCAGGGTTGTTGGGAAGAGGCTCTTGTCCCCATCTTGTGCTTTGGGGTGGGGGGCGCACCACGTCATTTTTTAAAAAAAACTATTTGACGTGGAGGTCCCCTTAAAATGGAGAATTTAATCTATATTGCTGGGAGCCAGCACTACATTACAGCCTTGATCAAGTATAAATTACATTTTTCCTTTAGAAATGTGATTTTGCTGCGGCACTGTTCTAAATATCACACAGATGCGCCACTTTACAGGCAGACTAAGGGGACCCCCCAGGCACGATATTTAACCACTTGACCACTGGGCACTTTCAGCGCTCTCACACTTTGAATGACAATTACTCAGTCATGCAACACTGTACCCATATGAAATTTGCGTCCTTTTTTTTCACACAAATAGGGATTTCTTTTGGTGGTATTTAATCATCGCTGGGTTTTTTATTTTTTGCGCTATAATTAAAAAAAGCCCGAAAATTTTGTAAAAAAATTAATTTTTCTTCATTTCTGTTATAAAATTTTGCAAATTAGTAATTTTTCTTCATAAATATTGGCCAAAATTTATACTGCTACATATCTTTGGTAAAAAAAAAAACTAATTAGTGGATATTATTTGGTCTTTGTGAAAGTTATAGAGTCTACAAGCTATGGTGCCAATCACTGAATATTGATCACATCTGTTGTACTGACGGCCTATCTCATTTCCTGAGATCCTAACAAGCCAGGAAAGTACAAATACCCCCAAATTACCCCTTCCTGGAAAGTAGACATTCCAAGGCATTTAGTAAGGTTATGGTGAATTTTTTGAAGTTGTAATTTTTTCCCACAATTCTTTGCAAAATGAAATTTTTTTTTCCCCCAAAATTGTCATATGTTACGGGTTATTTCTCACACCCAGCACATGCATACCACAAATTACACCCCAAAACACATTCTACTACTCCTCCTGAGTATGGCAATACCACATGTGAGTCTTTTACACAGCCTGGCCACATACAGTGGCACAACATGTAGGGATCGCCATCAGGCGTTCTAAGAGCATACATTACACACATCATTTCTTGACTACCTCTTGCACTTTTGAAGGTCCTGGAGCACCAGGACAATGGAAACGCCCAAAAAATGACCCCATTTTGGAAAGTAAACACCCCAACGTATATTCTAGGAGGCATAGTGAGTCTTTTGAACATTTCATTTTTTCCACAAGTTTTTGGAAAATGTGGAAAGCAAATGAAAACGCATTTTTTTTTTACACAAAGTTGTCCATTTATACAATATTTCTAACACACAGCATGTACATAGCAAAAATGACACCCCAAAATATATTCTGCTACTCCTCCCGAGTATGGCGATACCACATGTGTGACACTTTTACACAGCCTGGCTACATACAGAGGCCCAACATGCAGGGAGCACCATCAGGTGTTCTAGGGGCATACATTTAGAATCTAATTTGATCATCTTTTACACTATTGTGAGGCACTGTGGTGGCATGGATAGGCACTGTAGTGGCACAGATGGGCAGGGTATTGGCACGGATGAGCAGTAGAGTGGCATGGATGGGCACTGTAGTGGCACGGGTGGGCACTGTAGTGGCACGGATGGGCACTGTAGTGGCACGGATGGGCACTGTAGTGGCATGGATGGGCACTGTAGTGGCATGGATGTGTCACGGATGAGAAC
>BLSH010232955.1:1204352-1216651 GCA_018402905.1 Glandirana rugosa
TAGGTGGGGGGGTGGGTAGGAGTAGGTTAGCTAGGTAGGGGGTGTCTAGGAGTTGGGTTAGGTAGGTGGGGGGGTGGGTAGGAGTGGGTGGGTGGGTAGGTAGGTACGAGTGGGTAGGAGTGGGTGGGTTGAGGATCTGTGGGGGATGGATCGATTGGATGAGGATGGGTGGGGGGGTGGATGGATGTGTGATGATGTCTGGGTGGGTGGTAAATGGATGGGGTGGGTGCAGATTGTCACTTAGCAGTGCTGTGGGCATTACATATTGCCCACAGCACTGCAGCAGTCTTGTCTCCCCCCTCTCTCCTCTCGCAATGCACCGATTGGTGCGGAGAGGAGAGAGAAAAGCCGGCGCTTCCGCCGGCTTGTTTACATGTGATCACGCCGTCATTTGACAGTGCGATCACGTGGTAAAAGGCCGCTCATAGCGGCCACTCACTGCGAGCCGTGATCAGTCGGGTCCCCCGGACCCGACAGTCACGGATGTTCCCGTGTGCGCGGGAAGCGCGATTCTGGGAGGACATCAATAGACGTCTTCCCAGAGTTAAGCAACCGCCCTGTAGACGTCTTTTGTCTATAGGGTGGTTGTTAACTGGTTAAAGGAATATTTATTTTTTATTGTTTCACTTTAAGCATTATTAAAATCATTGCTCCTGAAAAAACAGTTGTTTTAAAAAATGTTTTTTTCCATTGATACATGTCTCCTAGGGCAGTACCCAGGTCCCCATACACTTTTTATGGCAATAACTTGCATAGAAGCCTTTAAAATGAGCACTTTTGATTTTTCATATTTGTGTCCCATAAACTTTAATAGGGTTTGCATGTTCGCTAGAACTTTCTGCCTGTTCGCATGTTCTGGTGCGAAACAAACCGGGGGGTGTTCGGCCCATCCCTATTCAAGAGGGACACTGCTGAGCCTGTGCCGTCTCCACCAGTCCAGCATATGTTTGCCACCTCCCACTGTGCATCAAAATCCGCAGCAAGTAGGATAGAGCCCACCAAATTTCTTGGCTGAAGGACGTCCATCGTCATCAAACACTTTCTTCCCTGGTCTTACTGTCTCTGGCTCACCCCTTTCTATGCATTAACATAAAAACCCTTCAGTGTGCAGCAGCGCCCCCCCCCCCCAGCCCCCCTAATACTTACCCGAGCCCCATTTCTACCCAGCGATGTGTACAAGTGCCTTGGCCATCTGGGACTCTCCCTCCTGATTGGCTGAGATACAGCAACGGTGCCATTGGCTCATGCTGCTATCAATCATAGTCAGTTATCCAATCAGTAGAAAGAGGGGGCGGGGCAGAACGGCAACTTTGTGTCTGAATGGACACACAGAGCTGCGGCTCGGCTCAGGTGCCCCCATAACAAACTGCTTGCAGTGGGGGCACTCGATAGGAGGGAGGTGCCAGGAGCAAGGAAGATGGACCCAAGAAAAGGAGAATCCAGGCTGCTCTGTGCAAATCCACTGCACAGGGAAGGTAAGTATAACATGTTTATTATTTTTAAAGAAAAAAAAATAAGACTTTACACTCACTTTAAGGCTTTAGAACCAATTTATTTATATGAAAAATGTGAAGGCAAATGTGGTATTTTCTGGATTGAAGTGTTTCAGGAAAATAACACATTTTGTTTACTAGATAGAGATGACAATCCTACGAAATAAAGGTATTAGGCAAATTATGGTAAAAGTTTGTGACGGTTGTGCAGATATTTTATAAATAGACCCCATACATAGTAATGTAAAATTA
Organism: Glandirana rugosa; assembly: GCA_018402905.1. Classification (NCBI taxonomy): domain Eukaryota; kingdom Metazoa; phylum Chordata; class Amphibia; order Anura; family Ranidae; genus Glandirana; species Glandirana rugosa. Next base: position 1,206,098 of record BLSH010232955.1, read on the forward strand.
AAGTTGTTTACCCGAGCATGCTTTTGGTTTTGGGTAGAATGTTTGGCAGGTAAAGCTGCACAAGCTTTAGGCCAGGCAGAGACGGCATCCTGTGCTCTGTGGGTTTTTGCGTGACAAACTAGCCATTACACTCAATGCAATTGCAGCCCTTCTCCCTATCCATACAGAGTTTTCACTTCTGCAGGGAGGTGTTTTGTCACCAGCAGGTTCTGCTACATCTCCCAATAGCAGAGATATCAGATAGGCAACCTAACACACAGCTCTTTTTATATAAAACATTGGGGTTTATTTACTAAAACTGGAGAGTGCAAAATCTGGTGCAGCCAGAAACCAATCGGCTTCCAGGTTTTATGGCCGAAGCTTAACTGAACAGCTGAGGTTAGAAGCTGATTGGTTTCTTTACAGAAGTGACCTGATGAAAAAGTGCACGCAGATACACACAAAAAGTGCAATTAGGGTGAACCTTGGTCCCCTCCCAAAGAAGAAGGACCCCTCCCTGACCCCCTGGGGCACAAGACTCCTGACTTGGAGATAAGGGGGGGATGGACTTGGGGGTACTGGGGGTAAGGCACACTCAGGTCCACCTACCCAATAGACCCGGCGGATTCCTCTCCTCATGGTCAGCCAAAGCCAACTGAGTACTAAGTAGGGGGCTCGCCTGGAGAGAGGCTCCCACCCAAGGCAGGGAAAGTAAGAACCTAATGGCCACACATCCAAATAAATGGACCCTCACTATCAGCCAAAGAAAAAAGCCGTGTACCACATCCCAAATATTGCAGCAGACCTAGGAAATAGGACCCCAAGGGATTTTTGAGGGTACACGTCCACAAATAGAGTATCAAAGTATATAAAAATTACAAAATGTATTGAAACATGATTAAAATATCCATAGGACTTTTGTATAGAAACAGAGGCATAAACAACTCAACATAAAAGTGAAAAGCATGCAATGTACAGGTTACAGATAGAGCCTTAGAGTAGAGCCCATTAGCTGATGACCATCTGTAGTTCCAACATGTTTCGAAGACGATTGATTAGACTTCTTCTTCAGGGAAAATTTTAAACATTTCACAGAGTGGTTCAAGTATTGATAACAGAATTTTTTTAGTTAGTTGTGCATGTTGGCCGTACATGGCTTAGTCGGATGAAGCCAGGGGTGTAGGTTCAAACCAGCACAATCAGCCACCCAGCATGTCGAGGAAACGCCCCTCACGAGAACCAGAATTGGCGGAAACGGATTCCTGCAACAATCTTCAATTCGTTGAGCGGCCTCAATCGCAGCAGACACCCTGTGGAACGGGCGTCCGGACACAATGCCAGATTTTATGTTGAGTGGTTTATGCCTCTTTTTCTATACAAGAATCCTATAGATATTTTAATCATGTTTCAATACATTTTGTAATCTTTATATACTTGATACGCTATTTGTGGACGTGTACCCTCAAAAATTCCTAATGGCTACACATCCACCCCTAGTCCCCCTGGGCCAAAAGACCCATGCCTTACCACCTTACCATCTGAGTGAAAAGGAATAAATAAATATGCAAAAACTAACCACTTCAGCTTTGGAAGGTTTTACCTCCTTCACGACCAGGCCATTTTTTGCTATTCCCCACTACGCTACTTTAACTGGAAATTGCTCAGTCATGCAACACTGTAGCCAAATGAAATTTATATAATTTTTTCACACAAATAGAGCTTTCTTTTTGTGGTATTTGAACACTACTGGGTGTTTTTTTTTTTTTTTGTGACTGTTATGGGGACTCAGGATAGTAAGGGCTTTTTTACATTTGAGGTTTGGGAGGTGATAAAACCCCATAGATGAGTTGCGTTTTTACCACCCACCAACTGCACCTCCTTTAAAGCGGAGTTCCACCCTTTTAAAAGCCAGCAGCTACAAAAAGTGTAGCGGCTGACTTTTAATCATCAGACACTCACCTGTCCCAGGGTCCGCCCGCTGCCTTTGCGCTTCTCCCCCTCCTCCGTGCGGCGCTGGATTTGCAACTGTGGGCGCCCGGCTTTGGCTTCAAAGCCAGGCAGACACTGTGCATGCGTGAGCCACATTGCAGGGCTGTGAATGGCTCACCAATCTTCTGGAACCTGTGACGTGTCGCAGAAGATCGCCGGGAGAAAGGGGGGACAGGTGAACTTCCTTCTGGTTCCGCAGGACCAGGAAAGGAAGTGGGAGCTGGGACCCTGTCCTTGTCCTCCCCCCCCAAAAAAACACGTCAATTATGGCACGTCAGGGGGTCACCTTCCCTTAAAGCGGAAGTTTCACTTTTAGGTGGAACTCCGCTTTAACTGCAGTGACCAGGGGTGTACCCACGTCGCGGCTGTAACAGAAATGATATGCCTTGTTATGCTTGGCAGGTGTAATGCCCACCAAGCATGACCCCTTCATGTAAATGAGGCCGCTCTGCAAGCGCCCTGCAACCTTGTGCAGTACAGCAACCAAGGGGTTAAAGCAGGCAGTGAGGAGGCGTTGTATCGCCTCCTCACCACCTGCTTTAACTCCTTGAACCCCAGACAAACGCATAATTGCGGGGTACTTGTAGAGTGTCCCCATTTACTTGAATGGAAACAAGATACTGTATACCTGTGCTCAAATCCCAATAGTTTGTCCATGCATATAATCTATCAAGTGCTAAATGGGTGTGACGCTAAAAATTTTGGATGAACCCACTGCACACTGTTATATACCCTTTCTGGCAAACTTTGCAATAAAGAACAGGGATCTTTAGTTCACACATACATGTTTAACCACTTAAGCCCCGGAAGGATCAGCTGTTGGTGGTTGTGTCTTGCGTACTGATGGTAGTCAAGTAATCGTACGACAAAGCCGAACATGGTGACGTGTTACAAGCGTCTAAAGAGGAAGTTTAGGTGAATGTGATTTGTGAATTACGAATGCAGGTTTATACGATTGAACACTTCCGGGCGTTCCTGACTACAGAGCATGCGTGTTTTGCACGTACATCTTTTGTTGGGCCAACTTCTGTACATACGGTACAAGAGTCGTACGACGCCTTGTTGGCCAACAAAAGTTTTCTAGTTTGCTCAGCCAACTGTTGTACGACTTTTGAACGTCAGCTGTTGTAATCGTGCGTACTAACGGTCGGATTATCGTACATGTTGTACGACCGTTGCATCGTGTGTACGGGCCATTACCCCTTTAATGATCAGGCTGTTTTTTGCGATATGGCACTGAGTTGCAATTGTGCGGTTGTGCGACGTTGCACCCAAACAATGCTGATGTCTTTTTTTTCACACAAATAGAGCTGTCTTTTGGTGGTATTTGATCACCTCTGCAGTTTTAATTTTTTGCGCCATTAACAAAAAAAGACCAACCATTTTGAAAAAAAAGCAATATTTTTTATTTTTTGCTATAAAACATATCCAATAAAAAAATGTAAAAAATCGAATTTCTTTATCAATTTAGGCCAATATGTATTCTGCTACATATTTTTGGTAAAAAAAAAATCCCAATATGCGTATATTGATTGGTTTGTGCAAAAGTTATCGCGTCTACAAACAGTGGGATATATTTATGGCATTTTTATTTTTACTAGTTATGGCGACGATCAGTGATTTTCAGCAGGACTGCGACAGCAGGCAGCAGACAAATTGGACACTAAGTGACACTTTTTGGGGACCAGTGACACCAATACAGTGATCAGTGCTAAAAAAAATGTACTGTCACTGTATATATGACACTGGCAGGGAAGGGGTTAACATCAGGGGCGATCAAAGGGTTAAGTGTGCTCCTAGGGAAAGCTTTATAACTGTGGGGGGATGGACTGACATCTGTGTTCTTGATTAGTAGGAACACCAGATCTCTCTCTCCCTCTGTGACAAAACAACGGTCTGCCTTGTTTACATAAAACGATTGGTGGGTCCCGGCGGGCACAGCGGCCGCCGGACCCGCTGATTGGATCCCACTGTGCCCAATCAAAGTGGGAGCGCGGCTCCAGCGGCGCATGCCCCAGAGCCGACAATTGGAAACAACGTACAGGTACATTATTTTGTGCAGCCGGGTCCTACTCTGCTTTGCAAATGCTGTGGACACCATATCAACATGGGGCAAACAGACACAGAGTGGGGGAAAGCTACTAGGTTCAGGTTTGGCCACTGACCTTCAATATAACAAAAGCAAGCTACACCTGTGGTCAAATCCCAATAGCTTGTACATCACACCTCCCAATATTTTGAGATAGGACTGAGGGACTCCTTCTAGCAAATTTATGTAGGCATAGGACACACCCCCTGCCACACCCCCTTAAAGGAAAATTAACCAAAAAAAAAGGTTAATTAAATCCAAAAGAGCTTTTTGTTACCACTAACATTCCTTTATATTGGCTTTTTAAATTTACAAATGCAGCGATTTAGAACTTGGATGAAAGGTTTAGCACTGAGAAACACTTTTTGAAAGCTAAATAGTGCATTTTATATACATTTATACAGATCAGACCAAAATGAGGGACAAATGAGGAGGAAAGAGGGACAGAGGGACATTGTTCCAAATCTGGGACAGTCCCTTGTAATCAGGGACAGTTGGGAGCTATGTGTACATGCATATAATCTATCAGGTACAAAAGGGGTGTGACCACATGTTAACAGGGCAGCGCCATCATAAGGCAGCCTAAGCAGCCGCTTTAGGGCACCGGGCTGGGGGGGGGGGGGGGGGCTATATCCGGATTCCCAGCCACTTGTTAGGGATTTCGATTTTAAAAATACCTGTCTCCCCAGCAGGTAAACAAACTTCCACACTGCACCCGGTAGGAGAGAGGGAGAACAGGAGAGCGTAGTGAGGCTCAGCGGGGTGAAGACCCTGCTGTCAGAACGGATCCAAGGATGTCGAGTAGGACGGAGCGGTAGGCAGATTCCAGTTGTATGCAGGGACGGGACAGGGTCCCACTGTCAGGCAAGCTCAGGGATGGTGGTGTGGGCCTAGCTATGGCGTAAAGGAGGCTCCCCGATCCCCACTCTTTTCTGCAGCTGACATCGCCACCTGAGATCCTGGCTGGGATGAACCTTCGCCAGTGTAGCGCCCCCATATAGGTGCATTTTCTAGCAGCGTTTTTGGCTAGGAGAGGTAAATTTAGTCAAGCCTGATTGTAATGTGCAGGCCTGATTATTTTGATCTGGGCTGGGAGGAGAAGCTCAGGGAGGATTGGGTGTACTTAACAGATGAGGTCACCAGAACCTCTCACTTCTTTCTAGAAACCTGGAGGAGGTTTTCTGGTCAGAGAGCTGGGTGGAGCCATCTGGAGTGTTCTAGGGAGACCTGACCGATCCCCAAGCAGGGTTGGCAGGGGGCAGGCCTCCTTAAATACTCAGAGTCAGCCCAATCTGGGAGGAGTAGTGTCGGGTGGAAGTCTGGAGATGTAGCAGAGGCGCTGTGGTGCAGGCCCCCTACCCGGGAGGTCGCCCCCAGTCTGGGGAGGGTGACCTTGGGGCCTGGGTGTTCAGGTGCAGCCAAGAAGGAGAGTGATTCCTGAAGCGGCACTGGAGGAACAGGAGAACAGCGGAGGTGATACAGGAGGAGTGAGAGACTTTAAAGTATGCACTGGTGGGGTGAGTGACAGTCCCTGGGACTGGAAGATAAAGTGCTGGAGCAGGCTGGGAGTGGAATGGTGAATAGTCTGTGGGAGCCTTGAAAGCCAGTCAAGGGAAAGGAGAGTCACTACCAGAGAGCAGGTCGATGGGACCTGGAAGAGAATGGGCTGGATGTTGTAGTCCATAAAAGACCCGGTTAGCACTCAAGTACTTTGCTGCACATTCTGGGGCCCGTGTCCTTTGCCTGTAATGGGTGTTTCTGAGGTTCTGCTGCAACAGGGTAGGCCTCACTATGTGCTAACCGCAGTGAAGAGAAGCCTGATAAATTTCCCTTCAGGCTGGAAACTAAGTTCTGAGCTGAAGAGAAGCAAAGAAGTGTAAAGTAGAGAGTTCTGTGTGGTGAGAGAACTGTAAGAGTAATGGTCAGCAAGTGAAGTGCTGGAGAGTTGAGAGGAGCAATAGTCTGCAGAGGGAGAGTCTGCAGTGAATCGTGCATATACAGGCTTGTATGTGGGATCTTTGTGTAATAATTCTTTGGGCATCCCACATTTACCCCTTATCCCCATACAAGTTATTTCCCCAAATAAAACAACAAAAACAAGACCCGGTCTGGTCAGTGTCTCCGGATGTGTGCTATATGGTGCGATTGAGGTCAGCTATAAGGTGAACCACTACTACAAGCCACTCTCAAGGGAGGACATGGTTACACCTGTGTATACAAAAATCCTTGCACTGGCACTGCATGTTAACACATTACATTCTAATTGAACCTTCTGCAAAATGCTATACCCTTCCTAGCAAACTTTTCAATAAAAAACAGGGCCAACTGCATTAACTGCTTCCCGACTGCGCGCCGTCTTTTCACGGCGGCAGTCGGGGAGCCCTGCGCGAATCGCCGTAAATAAGCGGCAATTCGCATTTTGGCCACCAGGGGGCGAGCGCGCGCCGCCGGCGGTGCGCGCGCGCACCCGCCGCACTCCTGAGGAGTGTGCCCGCGGCTCGGGCGGACCCGATGTCCGCTGGCGAGCCGCGATGAGCGGCTACAGGGAAAAGAACGGGGAACCGCCGATGTAAACACGGCGGTTCCCCGCCCTGTCAGTGGGGTATGAGAGATCTACTGATCCCTGTCACTGGGATCAGTTAGATCTCTCATGCCCATGTTAGCCCAACCCCCCCACAGTAAGAACACACCCAGGGAACACAGTTAAACCCTAGATCGCCCCCTGCAGGTTAACCCCTTCACTGCCAATGACATTTACACAGTAATCAGTGGACATTTACATTTCTGATCGCTGAATAAATGTCATTGGTCCCAAAAAAGTGTCAAAATGGTCCGACATGTCCCCCCCAATATCGCATTACCGCTAAAAATCGCAGATCACCGCCATTACTAGTAAAAAATAAAAAAAAAATAAAAACCCCAGAAATGAATTCTCACCATCCGTAAACGCGGCCACTTTTGCGCAAACCAATCAATAAACGCAGATTGCAATTTTTTTATCGCAAATATGAGGAATTATATAATTCGGCCAAAAAAAATGTTTTTTTATATTTTTTTTTGGATTTGAATTTTAGCAAAAAGTAAGAAATTTGGGTTTTTTTGCAAAATGGTCGCTCTTCTTTTGTTTATAGCGGCGATAAGAAATGACGCAGAGGCGATCAAATACCACCAAAAGAAAGCTCTATTTGTGGGGAAAAAAGGACGCAAATTTTGTTTGGGTGCAACGTCGCACGACCGCGCAATTGTCAGTCAAAGCGACGCAGCGCCGAATCGCAAAAAGTGCTCTGGTCCTAAAGCTGCAAAACCTTCCGGTTGGTAAGTGGTTAAAGTAAACCATCTATGGCCTGGCTAGACTTTCATTGCAATGTTTGCTAGGGTATATAGCAGGCAATGTTTGTTAGGGTATATAGCAGGCAATGTTTGTTAGGGTATATAGCAGGCAATGTTTGTTAGGGTATATAGCAGGCAATGTTTGTTAGGGTATATAGCAATGTGCAGAGGGTTATTCTAGAGTTTCTAGTGTTAACATGCAGTCACACCCCTTTAGCATCTGATAGATTGTATACATGTACAAACTATTGGGATTTGAGCACAGGTATATCTTGTTTCTGTTGCATTGCAGGTCAGTGGCCAGACCTGAACTTGTAGCTCTCCCCCACTTTGTGTCTGTTTCCCCCATATTGGCATTGTGTATGCAGGAACATGTGCAGAGCAGAGTAGGTAGGACTGACCTTAGAGGGACCAGTTTTACACAACTGGCCTGCTTAAACATGTATAGCAATATGTGTGAACTAAAAATCCCTGTTTTGTATTGCAAAGTTTGCTAATAAGGGTATATAGCAGTGTGCAGAGGGTTCATCCAGAATTTCTAGTATATACTTAAATTGGCTGCTGCCTCTGCAGCAAAAGGGGGTAGGGACTGGGGGAGGTAAAACTGCAGCTCAACTGCAGGGTTTTCCCATCCCCCAACCTGATGTGTGAAGGAGCCCTAAAGTGTTACTAAACTCAGGACCCTGCATTCACTATATCTGGTCTCCCACAGTACACAGAACATGGAATTAAATTATTTTAGTAAATATAAACTGCTAAATACCTTTTTTCATCAGCAGTATATAGCAGTCTAGTGACTTCTATCAGTGTCTGTTTAAAGTTTGTAGGAGGAGTTTTCATTTTCCTTTGACTGTCCAATGAGGCTGCAGGACCTCTGTCCCTTTGTATGGACAATGCTGATCGGCCCTGTGCCGATCACATGCACCCTCCCAAGAGAAAAAAACTCTCTAGCAATACACACCAAACTGAGCATGTGCAGAATACCCCCAATATATAGTCAAAAATGCTAGCAGGGGTGTTGGAAAAAGGACAGAGCTGCTGACTGAATCGAGCCCTGTCATAGCTGATCACTATCGAGTGTGCAGGTGGGGTGTAGCGTGGTGCGGTAACAATAATTCACACAGTCAGGTTCAATGAACTAATACAGCAACAGTTCACAACAACCCGGTGGGATAGCTATCCAGCTGGGCACACTTACAGTTCCAATAATATGAAGAGTAGGTACCAGCCGAACCGACAGCATCTCTTGAGAGGGGACATAATGCGCCTGGCCGTTTCATGGCCAATCAGGAAGGTATCCAGAGAGATATGACCCTACGCTTTCCTTATCATCAGGAACCTTTACCTATCACTAGTACTGTCCCTGACAGACAGGGTACCTTTCCCTACTCTACCCACTTGCATAAAGCACACCAAAACCAGAGGCCAGGATCTTAATAGACTCTGCCACACCTAAGATGGCCGCTAGAGTCACATGAATGGCCAGCGTCCAATTGGATTGCTACCCCAGTGACTCAGGAAACACATGTTCCCCATGACTTCCTCTGCATTGCTGCTGCGGTTTAGCGCCATCTGCAGTGGAGACAGCAGACTGCACCTACCTACAAGTGGGACCTGAGAGAAGCAAAGAGACAGCTCATCGCACAGGACCTTGTCTCAGAGACCAAGAACCTTCTCCCTGGGAGGGTGGGAGATGTGATTTGGATACCCGGTGTGATCAGACTGTACTAAAGAGCACCCCCACTGCTTGGAAGGAAGGAAAAGAGAGGCTGTCTCAGCAGGATTGATAATGAGAAATTAAAGCAACTTCTACCCCTGTAAGAGGATTAGAAATGAATCAGAGCCAGAAAAGGAACCCTGAGTCTGGTAAGAGACCAACGTTGCATAAGTTGTCTGCTGGGAACTGTTGTGCTTTCTTCAAGGCCTTTGGCTAAAGTTTTTTTTATTCTTCAATCACTGGCCAGTGGGATAAAACCGGCACTGTTATAGCAAGTTTGGACTGTCTTTACATACTGTTGATAGCAGAGGTAGCCAAATAGCTAAAGAGTTATTTCAGACCTTTATTTACATATTGAGAGGGAAATTCAAAAGAATTGGGGAGGGATTTCAAAATGTGGACAATGTCCCCAAAATCTTTTGAATACTGTACCCTGAACAACATGAAAGAGATCAGACATCACTGGAGCTAGGCAACCTTTTTTTAAGCAAGGGCAAACTAAATAGTAAGAAAAAGTTTAATAAAATATAATAAAACAAATGTCACTGTAAAATTATAAACTTACACTACCTTATAAGAGGACAGTGTCAATAGAGCAGTATGTTATGGTAGGGCGGTCATTGAGCATTATGTAGGAGCAGGGCAGTCAGTGAGAAATATGTAGTGTCAGTGAGCAGTATATAATGGTAGGGGGGTCATTGAGCAGTATGTAGGAGCAGGGCAGTCAATGAGCAGTATGTAGTGTCAATGAGCAGTATGTAGTGTCAGTGAGCAGTATGTAATGGTAGGGTAGTCAGTCAGCAGTATGTAGTGTCAGTGAGCAGTATGTACTGGTAAGGTGGTCATTGAACAATATGTAGTGGCAGGGAAGTCAGTGAGCAGTATTTAATGACAAGGAAGTCAAGTGAGCAGTATGTAGTGATAGGGCAGTCAGTGAGCAGTATGTAGTGATAGGGCAGTCAGTGAGCAGTATGTAGTGATAGGGCAGTCAGTGAGCAGTATGTAGTGACAGGGAAATAAGTGAGTAGTATTTAGTGGCAGTGAGCAGTATGTAGTGACGGGAAAGCCTGTGAGCAGTATGTAGTGACAGTGAAGTCTACAAGCAGTATGTAGTGGCAGGGTAGGCCATAAATAATGCACAATACATTAAGGTAGACCAGGGTTTCTCAACCCGTGGTACGCGTACCCCTTGGGGTACGCGCACCACGGGCAGGGGGTACGCCGCGCAGAGCCGAGTGAGACTCCTTGTTCTCACTCCTGCTGCTGCGGTGTCCTCCTGGCTGTCACCGAGCCTGCCGCCCGGAGAGTGACAATCTGAGCGAGCAACTCTCCGGGCGGCTCAGTGACGTTGCTGGGGGGGTGGAGGATGCAGCCCGCACCTGGATGACCCCCGTGGAGGGTCCGGAGGCATACTTCTTAAGCCTGCAGCGGCCGCCCGGAGAGGCGCTCG
>BLSH010232955.1:1229580-1260313 GCA_018402905.1 Glandirana rugosa
CCTCACACATGTCCCTTTTTTTCTGAGTCACATATGCCCCTCCCCCCCCGACACATCTCTCCCGTCCTGTCATTCATGCCCCCCGTTTAAACTAAACCCTAATAAAAGACCAACACAAACACGATTTTTCGGGGTTATACATCGTATTAAATCGGTGTACGGCGTTGAGTGGTAGAGGAACCATCCCCGGGATCACGTAATGAAACAGGTCACCGGGAACTACGATAATTCTACCGTGACCTCACTTCGGATTCTCCCCCGAACATGGGACTAACCCGACCTGAGTACACCACAAGCCCCCTCTTAGGCTTCACTCCAGTGCCATCTTAATAGCATCAAGGGCCACTGGACAAAGTAATGCACTAGGGCCCCTACCAAGGAGATGGTGAGTTGCGGCATGTGGCTAAATTATGCTACATATTGGGGCTTTTTAGCACAAACACAACCAGAAAATAATCCCAAATCAAATTTGCCCCCCGTACTTACTGTCCTGCCCTCTCTACACAGCCCCCCCCTCCCCGTATACACTGAGTCTTTTTTTCCCTGTACACACTCCTGTCCCCTGTACATGGGAGGTCAGGAGGGTACAGTATAGGGTGCAGTAATGCATAGTGGCAGGCTGGGCAGTATAGTGGTGGTACAGTGGTAGGTTAGGGTGGGATAGTGACAATACAGTGGAAGGTTAGGGTAGCATAGTGGCGGTATAGTGACAGGTTAGGATGGTATAGTGGCAGTATAGTGGCATGTTACATTAGTATAGTGGCAGGTTAGGGTAGTATAGCAGTGGCAGGTTAGACTAGTAAAGTGGCAGGTTAGGGTAGTATAGTGGCAGGTTAGGGTAATATAGGGCAGTATAGTGGCAGGTCAGGGTAGTACAGTGGCAGGTTAGGGTAGTATAGTGGCAGGTCAGGAAAACAAAAAAGGATTAGGCGGTGATCATATATTGTGACTTGTGGACACACAGGGGACTGAGGGACTTGCTGCAGGTACCTTGCAGCCTAGGTTCAGCTCCGGGGTGGGAGTACAGTAAATAAAAGAAAATGCGAACCCAAGGGCACTTGTGTGCAGTGTTGCCCACTGTCAGTTTGTAACAGCAAAGTAAATACCAGAAATATTGTCTTTGTTGAAATTGGTAACAAACAGGACCAGCCTGGGTAACTATTAAAAATAGAAAGTTTATTGAAGACTTACATATAAAATCATTGCAGGCTTGGGGAGGAGCCGGGATGCTCCTTGCTATACAGGCTGATTAACAGCACTCCCTGGTGGAACTGGAGGTCTGCCTGGGCTATGGTGATGTGTGATCCGGCAGGGGATCGAGCTACATTGTCGTCACAGAGCCACTGGAGATGATGTAGGCTGTGCAGTGGAGGTGATGTCTGCCTCACTAGTACACAGAGACCAAGGCAGGGAGGGGCCGTAGCAGGAGCTCTTACCAGTATGTTCGCTCCTGGTGTCTGCAATGCAGGTACTGGATAGCGGTCCCATCAAAGTGATGACATGTTTTGTGACACCACTTAGTCACCTCCCTAGTGGCAGGTTAGGGTGGTATAGTGGCAGGTTAGGGTTATATAGGGTGGTATAGTGGCAGGCTAGGGTACTATAGGGTGGTATAGTGGCAGGTTAGGGTAGTATAGGGCGGTATAGAGGCAGGTTAAGGTAGTATAGTATAGGGCATTATAGTGGCAGGCTAGGGCTGTATGTAGTGACAGTGAACTCAGTCACTTACAGCATGGCTGGAGATGAAGACACCCGGGGCTGCTGTGTTCTCTCCTCTATCTCCTCTTTCAGTTGCAGAATCAGCCTGTGAATGAGTCTTTGGGAGGAGTGGAGGAAGCAGCCACACTCCCGGTTCTGCCCACCAAACTCCGACTGCCTCTGCAGATATTGAAGATCCCAGAAGGACAGCCGAAACTAATCAGAAGACAGGGGAGTGTTATAGGCAGCCTCAACCACACCGGCGGACCTCCTGCTGACCTTATGGACTTGGCCAAGCAGTACAGATTTACAAAGCTGAAAGGACGGGGAAAGTTCAGGGCCCCCCATGCACCTGGGGCTCCTGGGCAATACCCAGGTCATTAAGACAGTCCACCCCTCGGGATGCTCAGTGCAAGTCAGTCCCCAATGAGAGCACCTGATAAGCTGCTGGGGGAGGGGGTAGATCTCTGTCTGCCATGATGTGCTTCTTCATGTCTTGTCTGTGACAGCTGAGCTCCTCACTGAGTGTTCTGATGTGACAGTGTGCGCCACTGCCAGGCACCCGCCTCCCTGTGTCAGTGTTTGGCCCGGGACAAGGTCCTGTCGGCACACCTTTACAAAATCCCTAACAGTCTTTGCAAATTCATGACAGTCGGCATAAATGACATAACATCTAATGTGAGAGGGTGGCGGCAGGTTGTGACCCCTGCGACCCCAGATGCTACGCCCATGGTTGCTAGGTAAATGCAATCAGTTCTGTTAATTACTGTTAGTCAGAATACTGCATGTGTGTGACATTACTGTCTTATTGATTGTTTGCTAATGCTCTCTTTTTTTAAGCCTACCACATGCAAGTCGAATGTCTGGCTGCAGCCGGTCCGTGTGGCCGGCTTCTGTAGAAGGAATATGACCAAAAAAGTTCTGCTGATGGCTGAGAGCACTGACCGGTGTGCTCTGGCGGGGGCGCCCCCCCCCTGTCAGAACACAATAGCACAGCAGCGGAGATCACTGTACTAACATCAGATAGTTAGTACAGCTGCTCCTCCCGAGCTGTCAGCTGGGTTAAAAAAAATAGTAGTGTGTACTAGGCTTTAGGCTATGCTTAGCCTAATAAATTCTTTGAAATACCTCAAGGTGTGTCATCTTCAGGTGTGCAGAAAAATCAAAAAACAATTCAGCAGCTCCTCTGGGAATAGCGCTACAGTTGTCCTGCATCTCATAAATATTTTGGACTCAAAACTTTCAAAACTTTCGCCCCTGACACATTGCTGCACCATCACTTGACACATTGGGAGTAAATATATAAATTGTATTCCTTGAGCAGTGGTCTCCAAACTGTTCAGTACCAGGGCCACATTGTAAACTTTAAAAAAACTTGTTGGCCAAAAAAAAAAATGTCATAAAGAGGAATTTTTTCCCCCACTTAATCAAATTGGGCCATACTGTTTGGGTTTTTTTTTTGCCTTCCCCTGGATCAACTGTGGGTATAGGATTGTGTACATGGAGTTTTCCTATTTGATTTTTTTTTCTGTTGGTTGAACTAGATGGTCTTTTTTGCAACTTGACTAACTATGTTTGTAGCCACTGGTCTTGCACTGTATGTCAGGCAAGACAACTGAAAAATTCAGTGTCTTTGGTGGGACTGGTCATCACTACCAGCAGAGGGACAGAGAGAACTAAAGTAAGTAGTATTCTCTTTTAGAGAAGAGCCCCCCCCCCCCCCCCAAAATGAGCTTTATATCCTGTAAATGTGTAGGGGAGTCACATTTTATTTGTTGGGCCAGCTGGAGTTCCAGTCTAAAGTGATTGTAAAGGATATATACCGCCTCTTCTGGAGTTCCCTGCCAGTGCTTTCCACTTCTTCTTCTTAAGAGTGTCTCCATAGCAAGTCATGCGCTGAGGGGTCATCTGAGTGGGCTATCCATAAACACACACAGTGCCGGTTGGCCACGCCCCATGCTCCATACATATGACTGACAGCAGCAGGAGCCTATGGCTCTCACTGCTGCCTGTGTCTCCTGTTAGGAAGACAGGAGGGTGAGGCTGCAGACAGGACAGTGCTGGATTGGTGGAGAAGTCAGGTAAGTGTTCGGGGGGGGGGGTAGTAGTAGTGTTTTTTACCATAACTACTTACAGTCTGCCCACCACATATATACTGCGGCAGGGCAGCCCGGCTGGGTGAAACAACGTACCTGAACGTTGTTCGCTTCTTCCGGGTCTGGGCGCTCACAGGTGACCCACCCCCCCGTGATTGGACAAAGCGGGAGCCAATCAGCGGGTCCGGCAGACACAATGTCCACTGGGAACCCGGCGATCATTGGGAGAAAGCCAGAACGTCAGTCTGCCTATGTAAAAAAACAAGGCAGACCGTTGTTCTGTCAGAAAGGAATAGAGAGATCTTGTGTTCCTGCTAATCAGGAACACAGATATCTCTCTTCCTCCAGTTAAACCATCCCCCACACAGTTTGAAAGCACTCCCTAGGATCACACTTAACCCCTTGATGGCCCCTGATGTGAACCCCTTCCCTGCCAGTGTAATTTATACAGTGACAGTGCAATGTTGCAGTCCCGCTAAAAATCGCTGATCGCCACCATTACTAGTAAAAAATATTTAAAAAAATGAAAAGTCCATAAAAATATCCCATAGTTTGTAGACATGATAACTTTTGCGCAGACCAATCAATATACGCTTATTGGGATTTTTTTTTACCAAAATTATGTAGCAGAATACATATTGCACAAACAAAAAAAGGGGGAATTCCCGCAAGTGTTGAAGAGTGGTTGCAGATGACGCAGTGTTCGTCTCCCGTACGCGTACCGTCCCAGTTAGCAGGACTTCATCAGCGCTGGGACGATACGCGTACGGGAGACATTACTGCAGTATGAGATGTCTATCCATTCCCACTGGAATCGGAGACCTGACAGTACTGTGGAGCCGTGCTTTATATGTCGGTGGAGGAAGCACATTCACCTACCCATTTGCATGAGATAGTCTTGAGCACATTCATCAGGCTGGGAATTCCTTGTGCCTGCGTTCTCTGCATACTTTTATGAACTATATGCTTCTTTGATTTATTTATTGATTGGACTTTTATGAACTTTCTGAGTGTACATGAGAATTCTGTACAGTTTTGAGGTTTTTTATGACATTAATTTTAATTACTTTATTAGCGCTGTACTTCTTATTAAGGAAGGGGGTAAAACCTTCCGGGGCTGAAATAGTTAATAAAACACATAGAATTTAGAATCACTTTAAGCACTTCCCATACAGCATAGGCATATAGACATCCTGGATGAGACCAGATCATTGTTGGTATCAACATTTTCAGCTGGCGACCAGCTTAAGTTGATGTAGTCTGAGCGGCTTTTACAGGGATTGGAAGTGAGCCACCCTGTTGCTGATGTTCCTGGGCTCTACCATCCCACCGTAGAGCCTTGTACTACTGGAAGTGGTCAGGTTGGCTGAGTACAGAGGAGAAGGAGGAGCATCCATCCCTCTACTTGCTCCATGATATATGATGCCGGATTTTGTCATTTCTGGTTGTGGTTCTTCACTTTTTTGTCTGTTATAAAAAAGTGTAAAATTGCGAGACTCCTGTTGGCGCTGCGGGGGAGACCGGGGTACATTCCTACATATCTTCTGGTCCTGCCCAAAACTTGAACGATTCTGGAACACAGTCCGAGACATTATCCAACAATTTACATATCTTCTGGTCCTGCCCAAAACTTGAACGATTCTGGAAAACAGTCCGAGACATTATCCAACAATTTACATAGAGGTCAATTCCAGATAACTCAGCCTTCTTCCTTCTACATGCCTCCAAAATCACGGGGAAAGCATACAAAAGGTCTGTCATTAGACATCTACTCGACACGGCTAAGGCATGTATCCCTCTCAATTGGAAGTCCTCACACCCCCCAACCATTGCCCTCTGGTTACGCAGAGTGAAGGAGATAAACAAAATGGAGGATTTGATCTTCACTTCAAGACACCAACATGAACAATACTCTAAAACCTGGTCCCTTTGGAACATGTTTGTCTTCTCTGATGAGGGTCGAGCCCTACTCAACAATGATAATGCTGATGGATCTCCCCGTGATTAACTTTTACGACGGGATGTGAACCCTGCTGGCACTGAAAACGTTCAAAATTTCAGATCCAAAAGACACTTTGTGGATCAGGACTTTCCCTTGTCCCTTCCCTATCCAAAGCCCTCCCCCCCACACCTCTCTTCCACCCTACTATCTCCCTATCTTCCCCCTTATCTTATAGTTTTTCTTACTCTCTCTCTTCTTATCCTTCTCTGCTTCCTCTCTCTCTTTCTGATCTTATGATTTCCTTCATTCATCTACTTTTCTATAGGAAATGGAAAACGGGTTGAGGTGAGTTTTGTGAATCGCTGTAATATGTGAAATAACCTCGTAGTGATCTCACTTAGTAACCCAATTGTTCTGTATGTCGAAAAAATAGGATACTGGGAGATACTGGGAGAGCTGGCATAACTCTGTTGCCACATTTATTGACATACTACAACTGGATATGTAAGATGTGAGAATGTATCTGCTGATTCTGATTTCATGATTCCTGTCTCTTGGTTTCTTTATTAATTAAGAATTTGAAAAAAAGTGTAAAATTAAAGATTTAAATAAAAAAAAAAAAATGAAATAGAAAAAAGAATTAAAGCGCAGATGCGCACGAAAGGCTCATATGCATATGTAAACAGTGATTGCGCACCACACATACAAGGTATCGCCATGAACGTCAGAGTGACGACAATAATTCTATTTAGCTCACATTTAGCTATAAACTGCAACAACCATTATTTTTAGAAAATATAAAATATTTGGCAGTTCTACATACTTTTCTAGCAAACAAATTAAAATTTTAATGTAGGTGAGAAATGTCAAAATTGGCCCGGAAGGTACGTGGTTTAGGTCTGCGTTAAGAAACCTGACTTAAAATTGATGTGTCTAATGGAAAAAGCATTATCTTAGCTATAAATAGCATAATAATATTAGTTATATGGTGATTGTGGCATTCTAAGATACTATGAGCGTATAAATATGATACCACAGAAAAGTTACTTTAAAATATTGATTGGTATGAGCTATAATCGCTCTGCCCTGAAATGTTTTTTTATAATTGTATTTGTGCTGATCTTTCAGTGTAATATAGACCTGGGGGTGAACAGTTTCCTGAGTCGACCATGCATCATCGTCTGCTTTGCACTCTCACATATAGGTGTTAACTATGTGGTTTGGGTTGCATGTTGTCTGCCAGTGATATTGACCAAGCATTGAAATAACTCTTTGCTCACCTAAGTTTAAAACATAGCATTAGTGTAAGATATGTCAAGATCATGAAAATATAATAAAATAAAAATGATATACATAATAAAATATAATATATTATCGGTTAATGACCTATCACTGCACAGATTATTAAGTTGCTTTTTTATGAACAGTATCATGTAAGACACCATATGAATTGTGAAAAAAGTCAAAGCTCAATGTTAGCCTAAACTTTTTATTTAGATTTGGATATATTGTGGAAGCAGTAGAAAGTTGTATTGCTGTTCATGTTCATTTTGAGGAGACTTCACCTCACTTCTTGTCCAGTTGACGGTTAGCAGACTGAACTTTTCTCGCTCAGCCCCGCAGGCTCAATATGAGAAACCCATTGGTTCCCTGATCCATAGTAAGTAGCATGAATAGATAAATCTCAGACAGCAGCTATTGTATTCAGCAGCCACTACTCTGGTGACTGCTGAATACCTAAATAGTATTTGCATCTGATTGGAAGCAAGCCCTGTTCGGCCAAAAATGTTCTCCTTCAACAGTTGAAGTCCACCAAGACACCAAGCAGAAGGTGCTGACAGGGCCACCCACAGCTCGACTAATTAAGCAGGAATCAGTTGAAATTTGAGTGATATATGACCAGCCTAAAGGGGTTCTAAAGGCTCAAGGTTCTGTGCATGAAGGCATAAAACCTTCTGTGTGCAGCTCCCCCCTCAGCTTCCCCTAATACTTACCCGAGCTCCATATTCCTCCAGCGATGTGCATGATAGCCTTGGCTGTCTAGGTAGTCTTTCTCATTGGCTGAGACAGCAGCGGGAGCCATTGGCTTAATCAGAGCCAGTGAGCCAATGAGGAGAGAGAGGGGACGGGGCTGAGCCATGGCTCTGTCTGAATGAACACTCAAAGCCACGGCTCGGGGCACTTGGCAGGAGGGAGGGGCCAGGAGCGCTAGAGGAGGGCTGCTCTGTGCAAAACTGCTGCACAGAACAGGTAAGTATAACATGTTTATTATTTAACCACTTACCGACTGCCTCGTGTAGAAAGACAGAGACAGTCTGCACAGATTGCTGTCTATAAATGATGGGGCCACGGGTCGCGATCGAATGTTAGAGAGGAAGAACGGGGAACTGCCGATGTAAACATGGCTGTTCCCTGTTATGCAGGCGGCATTGACAGCGATCTACTGATCCCTGTGATCAGGATCAGTTAGATCACATAGAACACACATAAGGATCACAATTAACCACTTGATCGCCCCTACCGGTTAACCCCTTCCCTGCCAGTGACATTTATACAGTAATCAGTGGCTTTTTTTTTTAGCTCTGATCGCTGTATAAATGTCATTGGCCCCATAAAAGTGTCAAAAATGTCCAATCTGTCCGCGGCAATGACACAGTCCCGATAAAAATTGCAGATCACCGCCATTACTAGTAATAAAAAAAAAAAATTGTAAAAACACCATAAATGAATTCTCATGGTTTGCGATTTTTTTTTTTCTACCACAAATACAGGTAGTACAGGGATCAGTAGATCTGTGTCATGCCACCTGTCAGAATGGGAAACCGCCGTGTTTACAAAAGAAGTTCCCCGTTCTTCCTCTCTCACAGGCGATCGCAGGTCGCTGATGGACAGAGAGTCCGTCTGACTCGGGGGCACGCTCACGGAGCGCACAGCGGGCGTGCTCACCTGCAAATCGCGCATGCGCGAATCACCGTTTGTAGACGGCGATTTGCGATAAGGAGCCACACTGCCGCAGTAAAAGTATGCGACACAGTCAGTAAGTGGTTAAAGTGTATCTCCACTCTAGTGTCAAATTTGAGAAAACACTACATGTGTTTGTTACTCTATGTGTTCCTATTCACACAGCATACCTAAAAGAAAAAATATATATATTTCTTACCTTTTAGATGTTTCTAAGGAGAAGGTGTCATGGCTGGTTCTAAGAATTTCTGGAGAGTCTCACAGTGTATTTGTCCCCATACTAACCCTCATTTTTTATACAATGCAGGAAGGTGCTTCCTACATTTTTAACCTTTTGGATAGGACAGACAGTGTTAAGGCCCGCACACACGATGAGAATATCGGACAAAAAAAATGTTCATGCGAAAATATCCGAAGGGACAAGTATGAAAATTTTTCTCGTAAGATAACAGCGAATGATTTTCATGCAATTAGTATAGTATTTATACGAAACAAATTGTGTGACCAAGGCCACGCATGCTCAGAAACAAAATAATACATTACCATACAATACAATACATTACATCACTTCCAAAGTTGTATTCTGTCTTATAAGAATTTTCATAACTTTAGTTAGCTATTCTTTTTCAATATGAGGATAGCATGCAAAAAAAAACAGACGATCATTCTTCTGATTTTCTCATTGTGTGTACCGGGCTTTAGAATCAGTATATTATTTTTTTATTTATCAGGTTTTTATTTTTTCATGCTGCTGTAACAAAGAAATTTCCCACTGTGGGACGAATAAAGGTTTATCTTATCTTATACAGCTGATAATGAAGAACTGCAAACACAGTACAGACTGGGCTAATTATTTTAACCACTTCAGCCCCAGAAGGATTTACCCCCTTAATGACCAGGCCATTTTTGCAATATGGCATTGCGTCAATTTAACTGACAGTTGTGCGGTCGTGCGACATTGTACCTAAACAAAATTGATGACCTTTTTTTCCCACAAATAGCGCTTTCCTTTGGAGGTATTTGATCACCTCTGCGATTTTTATTTTTGCACTATAAACAAAAAAAAAAATGATGATTTTGATGGAAAAAACAATATTTTGTTCTTTTTGCTATAATAAATATGCTAATATAATATAGTAAAAAAACGAATTTCTTCATCATTTTAGGCCAATATGTATTCTGCTACATATTTTTGGTAAAAAAAAATCGCAATAAGTGTATGTTGATTGGTTTGTGCAAAAGTTATAGCGGCTACAAAATAGGGGATAGATTTATGGCATTATTATTAGTATTATTTTTTACTAGCAATGGCGGTGATCAGCAATTTTTAGCGGGACTGCGACATTGTGGCAGACATATTGGACACTTTTGACACTTTTTGGGACCAGTGACATTTATATAGCGATCAGTGCTATAAAAATGCACTGATTACTGTATAAATGACACAGGCACTGGCAGGGAAGGGGTTAGCACTAGGGGGCAATCAAGGGGTTAAATGTGCTCCCTGGGAGGTGTTTCTAACGGTGGGGGGAGTGTACTGCCTGGAGGTGGAGAGGGGTTGCTGTTCCTGAGTACTAGGAACAGACAATCTCTCTCTACTCCCCTGACTGAGCAGGGATCTTACCTGTTTACATTGGCAGATCCCCGTTCTGCCTCTCTGAGGAGTGATCGCGGGTGGCTGGCGGACATCGCGCCCATCGGCCACGCGCATCAGCTCCGGCGCGGTACCGCTGTATCCCTTAAAGAGGAAGTAAACCCAGATTGGGTTTACTTCCTCAATATAACCCTGTAAAGTAGAAGCATAATGGGCTACTATGCATTCGTTTCCAGTTACCTGGAAACAAAGCCTGCGGCATCCAGCGATGTCCCTGCTCCAGGCCGCGTCCATCTTCTGCCCCTCTTCCTTCCGGGGCCGCATGTGCGCAGGAGCCGCCAGTCACGGCACAGGGTCAGTGGAGAAACGGCACGGAGGCACATGCAAAACACTGCATATCTCCTGAACCGTGCAGGTTTGGGAGATGTGCAGTGCACCCACAGGTAAGCCTTATTTTAGGCTTACCTGTAGGTTAAAGTGGTTGTCACAGGTTGACAACCACTTTAAAGCAACTGCCGTACCGGTATGGCAATTTGAGTGAATGAGCCGCCTGCCGCCGTATATCGGCGGTGGCTGGTTGGCAAGTTGTTAAATATTATTACACAGCCCCCTTCTAAACATTGCATTACATTTTCTTTTTTGCCTTTAAAGGTAAAGTAAATTAGAGATCTGGGGTCTTTTTGATCCCAGATCTCTCAATAAAGAGGACCTTTCATGCTTATTTTTAAAAATTAAAGGGACAATGTAAAAATAAAAAGTATAATAAATAAATTTAAAAAAATTGAAAGCACCCCATCCCTTTGTGTTTGTGCGCATAATCAGACACATATGTAAGTCGTGCATATGTAAGCGGTGTCCAAACCACACATGTGAGGTATCGATGCGATCGTTAGAGCGAGAGAAATCATTTTAGCACAAGACTTCCTCTGTAACTCTAAACAGGTGACCTGTAAAACATTTTAAAGTGTCACCTATGGAGATTTTTAAGTACCAAAGTTTGTCGCCACTCCACGAGCATGCACAATTTTAAAGCATGACATGTGAGGTATCTGTTTACTCAGCATAACATCATCTTTCACTTTATACTAAAAACGGGGTTTACTGTTTACTGTTTTTTGTTTTCTTTTAAATTCATTAAAGTGTATTTGTTAAAAAAAAAATGCGTTTAAAAGACCGCTGTGCAAATACAGTGTGACATAAAATATTGCAATGATTACCATTTTATTCTCAAGGGTCTCTGCTAAAAATATACATATATAATGCTTTTGGGTTCTAAGTGATTTTCTAAAAAAAATACAGATTTTTACTTGTACACAAAAAATGTCAGAAAAAGACAGGGCCAGCAAGTGGGTGAGTAAAAAACCCTTTAACCACTTGCCGACTGCCAACCGCAGTCTGACGGCGACAAGAGGGCACAATATCGCAAACCGCCGTCATATGAAGGTGGCTGCGAGGTCCCGCACTGTGAGCACACGCGCGCCACCGGAGGCGCGCCCGCACGCTCACTATGTTCCGGGGGGGCCAGGGAGCGGGTAGGGCAGACTCGATCGCCGCCAGCTACCCACGATGGCCCCCCGCAGTGAAAGAATGGAGGTCTGTGTATGTAAACACATATCTCCATTCTGACAGAGGGGGAAGGGCGGTGATGACAGGCTTCCTGTATATGGAAGCCGTGATCACTCCCCTCCCCCCTGCCAGCCCACATACAGTTAGAACACACCCAGGGAACACAGGTAACCCTTAGACCCTTAGAGCGCCCCCTGCAGGTTAACCTCTTCACTGCCAATGGTATTTACACAGTAGTCAGTTCATTTTTATAGCACTGATCGCTGTATAAATGCCAATGGTCCCAAAAAGTGGCAAAATGGTCCAACATGTCCGCTGCAATATTGCAGTACCGCAAAAACCCCATAAATTAATTCTCATGGTTTGCAAATGCGGCAACTTTTGTGCAAACCAGTCAATAAACGTTGATTGCGATTTTTTTTAACCAAAAATATGAGGAAGATTATAAATCGGCCAAAACCTATGAAAAAAAATGTTTTTTATTTTTTTTTGGATTTGCATTTTAGCAAAAAGTAAGAAATTTTGGGTTTTTTTGCAAAATTGTCGCTGTTTTTTTGTTTATAGCGGTGATCAGAAATGACGCAAAGGGGATCAAATACCACCAAAAGAAAGCTCTATTTGTGGGGAAAAAAAGGATGCAAATTTTGTTTGGGTACAACGTTGCATGACCGCACAATTGTCAGTTAAAGCGACGCAGTGCCGAATCGCAAAACGTGCTCTGGTCCTAAAGTGTGAAATCCTTCCGGGCTGAAATGGTTAAATAGTTATCAGCAATTTTTAAATATTTTTCAAGTGATGCATTGTAAATGGCAACATATAACTAATATAAAATAGGTGTTATCCCAATTTGTCTGCAGAAGTGGAAATACACTTTAAGAGAAAATGGGGGATTAATGAGGTACAGACAGCATTTTAAACCCTTTACTACTCTACTAAAATAAATAAATCAATAAAAAACGGGAGCTTAACATTTAAAACAAAATATGCCACCATAGGGTCTTTTTTGTAGAGGAGACTTTATAAGTCTCTTCTACCTCAAGACTCTGTTGCCTGCTAGTAAATTATTTTTGTACACTGACCACATGTGCAGTACATTGTACAGCCTCAGCTGTAAGATGCCAGAAATGGAACTCGGTGCCAAGATAATGCATCTGCCGCGTGTGCCTGCCCAATGGGTAAAGCAAAAATATATTGGAACTGGAGGAGATACACAAGGACATGGCAGTAGCAGCAATGGGGAATTCAGAAACTCACATCTTTGGAGGAAAGCACACCCACAGGTAATGTGCAATAATGTGCAAGAACGTGTTCATATTTGCACATTATAGCAAATGTTGGCAGACTACCCCTTGATTTAATTCAACTTCAAAGTAGAGGTGGATATTGGGGGTTCATGTACTAAAGGAACTGTGTATGTTCACTGTACAAAGTGAGTGTTCAATTTGTTTGGTGAATGGGGTGATGCTGTGTTCACTGCAATCATCCAATCATGTGCAAACATAAATCCGTTTTATTTTTAATTTCCCTTCCACATAATTAACATGATGATAGAAGGGGCATGGCCACGGCATGAAGGAGTGAAGACGCGTGTCTGCAGAGCTCCGTGAGACCCACTCTCTTTCCCAAATCTACGGCAGCTTTATCGGGAGGAATCCATTCCCAATTATGCCCCGCAGCCACAGCAGACCCCTCAGAGCCGCTCTGGATCACTGGATGCCTACTTCACGGAGACCTGCTGGGGGCCTCCAGGACATTCCAAGATGGTTCCTGGTGAGAAAACTACTGCTGCACGTGCGGCATCCCTGATTCTCTCTCCCTGTGCTCTCGCCTCCCTCCCCCACCTCACCCTTGGGCTCGGACAGTCATGCTACCCCATCTGATCTGGGAGAAGCCCTGGGAGACTGGGATCTGAGGACCCATCTACTGTACGTTTCCACTAAAGCTGACTTAGAGGTGCTTGCTCATAGAGTGAAGGCCCTGCGCCAGGACATAGAGGCCCTGCAGACTGACACAGTGCACATTAGAATTGTATTTAACCAATAGCGGGTGCTCCGCTCTGCTGCACCTGCTCTGAGTGCTGTGTCACCTACCCCAATAGGCCGACTCCTCTGAGTTATGTCCCTGTATTGGGGCCTCTCCCAGGCCGCTGGCCTTCACTCTTTTCTTGATCAGGAGGTGGGGTGGAGGCCACCGGCAGGTGGAGCTTGGATATTCGGGTTTTTGTGCCGATTTCTATTTTCTTGTTGTACTTTACTAACTTTTTGCTTTCCAGGTTTTTATGTCTGTTTTTTGTTTTTTTCAGTACTTAGCATCTTGTGGATCGGCTCATTGCAGGTCTCTCCCCATTTATGACGGTGATCAGACCCCATCCCTAGCCAAGGCTTCCCTGAAAATCGTGTCCTACAATGTCCGCGGTCCACACATTCCTTTATTACAGGAGACTCATTTTCACACTGACTCGTCCCCCGTTTACCAGCCCACATATATAACCAATGGTTCCTCTGTAATGCTCCATGACCTATGTATGGAGGGGTAGTCATGGCTATACATAAGCATTGCCCCTTTGTTATGCGGGAACATTTAGCTGATCCTATGGCAGATTTGTGTTTCTGTAAGGCACCATCCTTGACCGCAAGTTTGCCATTGCAGCCACATACGCCCCAAATACTTGACAACTCACTTTCCTAGACTCTGTCCTGGAGTCACTCATGGCTTTTCGTGAGGGCCAATTCATATTGCGGGGTGACTTCAAAGTAAGCCCTGATCCTCGGCTAGATACGTCCACAGGCCATTCTACACTCCCCTTTGCCTTCCTCAAACACTTTAGGAAATCATTGCCCAATCATCATCTGGTTCACTCCATCCTGCTGATAAAGACTTCAGTTACTATTCGGCGACCCATGCCGTCTATACTCGCATAGATTTTCTGTTGATGGATCAGTATTCCTTGGAGTCTCTTTCCGGTGCGTCAATCGGATAACTAATGATCTCTGACCATGCCAGAGTTTCCATTATCCTACACCCTTTAACCTCTGACAGGAAGCCATGGACTTGGCACCTGAATGAGAATATTTTAGATTACGCAGTGGCTCTGAAACGGATATTGGATTCAATATCTCAATTCTTTGTGGAGAACTCCACAGCGAACGTGGAAGTAGCTTCCATCTGGGAGGGTCATAAGGCAGTAGTCAGAGATTAATTTATTTCTCAAGGGTCCCGATTAAAAAAGGCCCAGGAAGGGAATTACAGAACTTACTGCTGAAAATATGAACCACTGAGCTTAGGCACAAATGCAACACAATCTCGGAGGTGGCTGAGGAACTCCGGTCTTTACACTCGGAGCTGGCTAATGTGTTAGATGCCTGGATTCAAGCTCGTTTATGCCATATTTCCCATAAGTTTTACGAGTATGGGAACAAATGCGGGAAACTACTTGCAAGGGCTCTTAGGCGTCAACACGCCTCTGGTCATTTCCATAAGGTCTATACGACCTCAGGATCTCCAGTGATCCACCCTTCCAAAATAGTTGCAGTTTTTCGGGAATATTACGCTCGGCTCTACCAACTCCCTGGTACGTTCCATGGCCTGCACGCAAGACTAGCTCATTATGAAATACTCAACTTGGAACGAAGATCTGACCGGGCTGCTCGGTCCCCTCTGAGGGAGCGGACATCTTCCCTCAGATCTTGCTTCCGGGTACGCGGCTCCGGTGCTGTGACTGGCCGGAGCCGTGAGATGTCACTCCCACGCATGCGTGCGGGAGCCCGTCTATCCGGCAAGGTCCGGCGCTATGCGTCGGGCCTTCGCCGGAGCTTCATGGCGCATGCACCGGGACATCACGGCACTTGCGTTGCGACATACACGGCGCATGCTCCAAGACGTTGCAGCTGCTTGGAGGGGGTATATCTCCTAAACCGTACAGGTTTAGGAGACATTTATTTTACCTACAGGTAAGCTTTATTATAGGCTTACCTGTAGGTAAAAATCTCTCTAAAGGGTATACAACCGCTTTAACTACGCTCCACTACTCTCTACCATAAGAGTGGACCTACAAAAATGGGACAGAGCCACATTCTCGTGGATAGGCTGAGTCAGTGTGCTAAAAATGAATGTGTTACCAAGGATCCTCTTCTACCTGCAAATGGTGCCCATCTCTCTCCCCAGGTCCTTTTTCTCGACCCTTAACCTCCCTGGCGGTATGATTATCTCAGATTTTTGCGTCTAAAAGCCGGTCTCCGCCCCCGTGCGACGCGATGCTCGTAGGGAACGGAGCCCGGCACACAGAGTGAATCGGGCGTTAGACAGCCCGCGGACACAGCGGGGGGACATCGCTGGATCCAGGGGACAAGGTAAGTAACGCTGCCCTGATCCAGTGATGCGATCCCAAGTGTGGCTCGGGGTTACTGCTCTTGGCACAGAAAATTCACCCCGAGCCACACTCGAGAATACCGCCAGGGGGTTAATAGTCTATTCCTGAGATACATATGGCATGGACGGAGCCCACGATTGGCCCTCCATACTTCGCAATGCTCTAAGCGAATGGGAGACATGGATGTGCCTAACATTCACAAACATTACGAGGCTATTGTTTTACAGCGGATATTAGGCTGGTATCATGGGGTGACGACTAAATTGTGAGTTCCCCTGTAAAAATTCTTGGCAGGCTGGAACCTAAGGTACCCAGAGAGTGCTGGGGGTTGTCTGAATTTATCTCCCCTGTTACTACCCACACCCTTAAGGTGTGGGATACTTTAAACAACACGGGGCAGCTTGCCCCTCTTTCTTGCCTTTGGTTCCTCTGGGGGGCTTCCCCTGGTTTACACCCGGTGAATACCTTTCCTTCTTTCTTTCATGGGCATCTGATGATGAGAAGCGATGTGGCAGGTTTGTCCAGGACCAGGAGTTGCTAACGCTAGACGATCCCATGAACCAATTTGGCCATTTTCCAATGGAAGAGTGGCGCTATAGACATCTCTGACATTTCATTGGTAGTTTACCCCAGGCCATTCAGTCCCCCTCATCTGCAAACCCCTTTGACAAGCTCTGTATGTCCACCTCCATAATACCGCACTCTATCTCTGTGCTATAAGGGATGCTACAGTCACTTGATCCAAGGGGGAAACCCCTTTACATGAAAGAATGGGAGAGGGGCCTGCAATATGAATTCACAGAGCTACAACTTGACCACCTTTATCGCTTTACACACTCTAGCTCTGTAGATATGAAAATGCAAGAGTGTGGGTTCAAATTGCGGACTCGCTGGTATAGGGTCCCATCCAGACTGGCTAGAATCTACCCAACACTGATTGATGCTTGCTGGAGGGGCTGTGGTCAGCGGGGCACCTTCCTGCATGTTTGGTGGGAATGCCCCAGGCTTAGACCCTACTGGCAAGATATCAGAACACAGGTCAAAGTAATCTTGGATCTTGAATTGCCCAACTCCCTGTTTTTGATGCACGTCCCTACCATTCCTTCTGGCCAGTGTCGCAAATCAGTGCTACCTCATCTCCTAAATGCAGCCAAACAACTAATTTCAGTTCACTGGAAATCAGCTCAAATTCCTATTAGAGAGGAGTGGATACGCTTGGTAAACAATATTATGGCTGCAGAGGAGTGGATGGCGACATGCAAAGATAGATATGATAAATTTTATAGTACTTGGTCTACATGGATTCATTACACTACTACGTTCCCACGGAATTCTCAAAGAATAATAACTTGATTGATGGACTTTGTTGATATTTGACAGTTTAAGAGTCAATGAGTCAGATCCAAGGAGTATCACACTGTATGCTTACAAGAGTTTATACTAAAGTGCTATTTTCTGTTTCCTTCTTACTTTATCCCCCCTTTGTCTGTATTCCCCCCTTTCTTTTTATTCCCTCTTTACTCTATGGTCATATTCTTATGATCTCCCCGGTTAGCCGGGTTATCCCTGATAATATCTTCCATGTTAAATATATATATATATATATATATATATATATATATATATATATATGGAAAGGTGTTGATTGCTACCGAGATTTTTTGATAGGACTATAGCAAATTAAAGTGTGTGAATTTATCTGTGTCAACACTAAGTATATACCCTTATGTTCCTATGTCGGATGGTTAGTTGGACCCTTTTACATGTCCCGAGTTGAGGGGCCTGTGGTTTACTGAATAACTTTCCTTTGCCTCTCTATGACTTTCTGTTTACATGTCATATGTGTTGTTTTATAAAATGAAAAATAAAGATTACTTAAAAAAAACCAAAAACATGATGATAGAAGTTTATAGGGCTCTACTGGGCACGCACAGACATCAGGTTAAGAAGCTGGTGTGAAGCATGTAAATATTGCGCTGGACCTTTGTAGTGAGAATTTAACACCTATGAGACTTTGTGGAGGGAAAGGAATCTATTTCAGTTCAGGGGGCTGGGGATAAATAGGCAAGGAAATTTTGTTTGAAAGTATCCATACCTTTTAACCCCTTCCCACCCAGCCTTTTATAAAACAACAGCCGGGCGGGAGCACTGTTGTTCCATGTGACCGCTGTGGTCAATCACAGCTGATTACATGACAGTTGTACACAATGAAAGGCTTTGATTCATGCCTTTCATTGTGTACTATTGTAAAGAGCCTTGTAATTGGTCACAGTCATCACATGGTACAGACAGGGCCAATCACAGCCCATCTGTACCATGTGATTAACTGTGGCCAATTACAGCTAATCACAAAGTAAACACCTAATGAGTAGTTTTCATTTAAAAAAAATGGTTGCTTATATCTGTAAAATGCAAAAAAAAAATCCAGATCACCTTCCCCAGAGTAGTACAGTACTGTATTGCTCTAGTCACTGTATGCAAAAAAAATTAAATTAAATTTTTTTTTTTTTGCAGGAAAGAAATTTGCTTGATTCCCTCATCAACACAGACAGTGTTAATGCGGGAATCCTGTCTGCCGAGCTGTTGTGTTCGCCCAGCATGCGGAAATCATCCCCGCTGGGAGAAGACCGTGATTATTGTTAGTGGCTACAGAAGCCGCTAGCGATAATCGTAAGTAAAATCCGGCAGACTGGTTGTATCTAAGTTGATTGATGGATCAACATGGTACATTCACCCTGCCCATATAGAGTTGCCACTTCATCCCTTTAAACCCGAACACATATGAATTACACAGGTTCTGAGGCCGATTAAACTGGTAATTGAACTCACTTGGCGCCTTATCTGCATTGAATTAACCTCAGAACCTGTGTAATTGATATATGTTCGGGTTTAAAGGGATGAGGTGGCAACCTTATGACCATACATTGTTCAAACCTCGGCCACCTCCTGCTGAAACGGCCGAGATTCAGATTGTGTATGGCCTGTCTTAGGAAATAGAACTGTGATAAGTATTGCCCAAGTGTACACCTCTCACTTCACTCCGGTCATCATCCATTTACCCTCTTCAGAATGTATGCCAATACTGTATGTCAATGTCACCGTGTCTTATAAAAAGCCTCATGCATATTCTTTTTAGAGTGGGTCAGTTCTACAAAGTCACATAACATTTAACATTTTTTCAAAGCTTTCAGAGTACAATAGCAATCATTGTCACCAAGTGATTAAGTGGCGCACATGTTTTACTGCTACACACCCTTTTTCAATCCGTCTGGTTAAAATAGGTTTTACATTGCATCACATAGTGGAAAGCATTTTATAGAATCTGTAAAGGGACAAATCATAATAAAATATGGGAGCAGCACTCCCTAGAGGCTGTCACTTCTAATTGCATAAATAAAGCAATTACAACCACTCCGAAAGAAACAGTCTCTGAAGACGACATCCCCAAACACTATGCCGTAAGTACCCCCACCCAGAAGTCCCCTATTCTCCGTGTTCGAGACCCGACCCACCTCAAATACGCCTCAAGACCCAAATCAATTAACATAACACCCAACGAGCTACAGACCGATCACCAAGAGCAATCTACTTAAACATTACTCAATACAGATCAATCACTCGAACCCAAATACTCCTTATATACGCGTTGCTTACAACCACTAAAACACCCATAAACACACGGCCCACAATACCTGATTAAAACTCCACCAGTAAACCCACTGAGGATGTTTCTTGTAGTTCTTTATTATTCATGTTATCCTTCATGTTATCGTTTACATGCCGGTTGTTACCATGCATTGAGGTATGATCTGTATTGATTATCTTCTTACTGGAATGCCTATGTAAACCTTTAATGCTGTTACCTTATTACCAAATAAAAACATTTTAAAGGAAAAAAAAATAATAAATAAAGCAATTACTTTTCCTGACGCCAACATGGCAGCATACTAGTGATAGAGCTCCGCCTCTTAACCACTCCCTCAGGACCAGTGAATAGCATAAAAAAAGGCATGGTTAGAGCCCCCCCCCCCCCATTCTTCTTTTTTTTCTCATACCTCCATGCACCAGTGAATAGTAAGCAGTTCTATGTCCCTACCTCTGCCTCTGCGCAGTAACCATCTGGGTTCAAGCCTCTCCCAGTTCGGAGACCCAGTGCTCGGGCTGCTAAATTGCCCTAAAAAGCCTGGGTGCCCTTTCTGTGGGTGTTGATGGGGCCCTGCAGTGTTTCCTCTCTAAGAACGAAATCTGCCATTATGTAAGTGTCTGTGGGCTGAGGCTTGGGAGGGCCAGCTATTTCATACATTTTCCTTTTTTAGTTCCTTGCACCATACAGGGCTGTCTATTGCTTTTATTCTGTGCTGTCTCATGTGTGTTCTCCCTTACCTTGATCTGTTTCTCTTTTGAGTGCCTCACATGTCTCCATGTTTGTTTGTGTTCTTTTGCTTGTTGATTGACTGCCCTGCAGCTATTTAACATGCGTGATAAAAAAAATACCAGAACCCGAACCCTAACGTTTTCCCGAACGCTCGGGTTCGGATTCGGGACACGGACTCCCGAATGTTCGGTACGAACCCGAACTTTACAGTTCGGGTTCGCTCAACTCTAATCAAGACGCCCCAGGCAGCATGGTCTAAACACAGGCGTCTGTGTCCCGAATCCGAACGTTCGAGAAAACGTTCGGGTTCGGGTTCTGGGTTCTGGTATTTTTTTATCCCGTATGTTGAATAGCTGCAGGGCAGCCAATCAACAAGCGTTACACTGGTTTTTCCCTAGAAGCCATCACAGCCATGCCTACTAATGGCATGGCTGTGATTGGCCAGTGCATGATGTGACCCAGCCTCTATTTGAGGCTGGAGTCACAGTGCTGCATTTCACATGCTCTCAGGTTAGTGTAGGGAGAGGATGCTGCCGGCGCTGTGAGGGACAGATTGCAGTGATAATAACTAGGTAGAGATTACTACTACTGCTTTGAGGGACAGATTGTAGATCTATAACATCTCATCCTGCATTACAGAAAGATCTGATTACAGAACGATCTCTCATCCTGCATTACAGAACAATCTGATTACAGAACGATCTCTAATCCTGCATTACAAAACAATCTGATTACAGAACGATCTCTCATCCTGCATTACTGATTACAGAACGATCTGATACAGGACTAGGTAGAGATTACTACTGCTTTGAGGGACAGATTGCAGATCTAATAACATCTCCCATTCTCCCATTTTTCTTCCTTTTGCAGCCCTCTAGCATTTTCCAGGACTTTTTTACAGTCATTTTTGTGCCGAAAAGTTCGGGTCCCCATTGACTTCAATGGGGTTCGGTGTCCGGGTTAAAGTTCGGATGACGTTCGGTACCGAACCCGAACGTTTTCGGAAACTTCGGCCGAACCCGAACGTCCAGGTGTTCGATCAACTCTAGTCTTGATGACATCATCGGGCTGTGCTGCTGGGCTGCTGAAGCTCCTCCTGCTGATTTTCAGCAGGTAGTACACAAAAAAAATGTGTATATGTACGTGTGTGTGTGTATGTGTATATATATATATAGGTATACTGCATTAATTTGTTTCTTTTGCTAAAAAAAAAAAGCAGAAATGTATGTGTATATATATATATATATATATATATATATTTATTTTGGTACAAAAAAAAAAAAAACGTTTATTTTCTGTTTGTTATGAAGGCATATATTTTTTTCTCCTCTCTTTTTAATGTTGAAAGACCTTCTTTTTCTAGTGCTATTTTCCTTTCTGGCTCAGGAAAGGCCTTTCTATCCTCATTTCAGCTGGCCGTCCTATCTGTCCTAAAGCCATGAGTCAGTCATCGCTTATGCAAGAAGACCCTCAGATCCAAAGGTACGGGACCACCGTGTTGGTAAGTTTGCAGGAACAGAGTGCCTCCTTATGTGGATTGCTTTGAGTGTTTTCAGCCCCGCATGCTCATGCTCACAAAAATCAAAAGCCAGGGAAAGGCGGACGGTCTTCATAAGAGTGTATCTGCAGTGTATCTGCAGATGGCGCATCCACTCAAGGGAAAAGGTTCCAAAGAAGACGTCTTATCGCCTCTTCCCCAGAGCAACGCCAATACCCCAGCAAGAATCCTGCAGGGCCTGTGGCACAGCGCCTGTAGCCAATAGGCTGGTGAGTAAAGACTGCCCGGAGGAGTTCGCAGTTAACAGGTAACACCAAATATCTTTTTTAAATATGATGCAAGATGCTTGCATGTAGCGCTCAACCACTCACACCTCTGCCTCTGTGCAGTAGCCGTCTGAATTCAAGCCTCTCACAGTGCGAAGACCCAGTGCTCGGGCCGCTAAATTGCGCTAAAATGCCTGGGTGCCCCTTCTGTTGGTCTTGATGGGGTCCTGCAATGTTTCCTCTTTGGGAACGAAATCTGCCATTGTGTAAGTGTCTGTGGGCTGAGGCTTGGGCTACCCTGGTGAGTAGGTAGCCTGCAGATAATGGCTCCTCTTCATCACAGTTTTGCTTACATCAGAGAAAGCAGTGACAGTCAGGAGGAGAATTCTGAGGACAGCTACCTTCACTTATTTGATGGCTTCTCAGTGCCTCAGTCTTCTGGGCTCAATGTCTTCATGCATACTGATGACTCCATGGGCGCCTGCGCAAGTTTCAACTAGGATTCTTAGTGCAAGGGAGGAAACAGGATCGAGCACAGTTGAGAACAGTGTCACTCAGTATGAGTAGCGGTCCATGGTGATAGAAAGACCCTGAGGAAGTCATGGCCCTTTTGAACCATTACACTGGTTCACTGTTATGAATCATGTTGGCAAGACAGCCTGGGAGGCACACTGTGAGGGACTATCGGTCAAGGCAAATGGACATTTCCAGCCAAGGAGGGTAGTCTCGAATGCGCTGGAAGTTCAAACAGCCTTTTTAGCACTTTGGCCTTGCTACACAGAATCAAGGGAAGAACAGTCTCCTTACAGTTGAGCAACAGGGCATCAGTTGCCTATATTCAGCTCCAGGGAGGAACTTTCCCTATCAGCAGTATGCTATTGAGAGAGGTGAAACCCATAACGTCTGCGACGGAAGATCACTAGCAAATTCAGGAAGCAGTTTACCTCCCAGCAGACTTTTGAACACATAGGCAGACTGACTATCATGCAAGCTTCCCAGAGCACAAAGAGTGGGTCTATGTCCCAGGTCTTCTCTGAGCTGGTCCATAGGTGGGGCCTACCACAGACAGACCTCTTCGCAAATGTTGGGTATGTCTGGCCTTGTTTCCGCACCCAAAGGTGCCGGGGGCATACGCTCGGGTCTCTCCTTGGGGCTGCAATCTAGATTATATATTTTCCCCCCAACATCTCTTGTAATGAGATTCCTCTAGAGTCTGTCAAGGGAGTACATGGTTGTCATAGCCAATCCTCCATATTGGGCATGAAGCCCTCGGATTTCCTGGGCCATTCACTTCAGAATACAGAAGACATTTCCCCTATGCATATATGCAGACTGGGACTGCAAGCAGGGTGCTAATAGTGGAGGCGGAGGGAACTCCGGTTGCTCCAGAGCAATCTCTACTTTGTTGAGTGCTAGAAGGCACTCTACTTACAACATCTATGCCTAAATCTGGAGCAAGTTTGCGTTATCTTGGTAGGGTGAGAAATTGATCCTACTGCCCCCAGCTGTTCAATACTTCATCTAGACCGGGTTGGACAAGAGCCTTAGCCTATCCTCACTGAGCTGGCAAGTGTCAGCTATATTGGCGTTAACAAATTTAAATGGATCAAGAATACTTCAGTCTGCACGACTTTTGAAGGCAGTCGTAAGCATTCAGTCACAAACGGAAAGGAGTCTTTCCCAGTGGGATCGATTGGTGTTGCTGGATCTCTTGTCTATTCAACCGTTTGCTCCAACAAAGCAGTATTTGGTTTGGGCCATTACCTACAAGACCGTATCTATTGCAAAAACTTTAAGCAGAAGTTTGTCTGAGATTCAAGCTCTTGGAGCTTCAAAAAAAAAAGTTTTCTTTACAAAAAGAGTAGAGGGCTGTATTGTAGATTATCTTGTATCAAAGGTAGCAATAGCCCTCTATTTAACAGACATCTGGGAATTGCCTAAATTTCCAGAACATCACACAGGAACGTCACACAACCTGGACCTTTTCAAAAAGAAGCCCTGTCCACAATTGGTCTTTTCAAATCATCTAATAAGCCTTTTGTCATTCCAGCTGGGGATCATTAAGGAAAGAGGTTACTGCCTGGATTCTAGCAGGCTTGGTGGTGCATATAGGGCGAGGGGGCGTAAGCCTCCCTCAGCGGCGGTGCACTTTACCAAATTGATTGCAGTCTCATAGGCAGCCCACTTGGGAGCATCTATACTATCCATCTGTAGAAATATCATGGTCATCCCAGCATACCTACTTTAACTTTACAGAGTGGCTTTGTGGGAAGGACTATTCAGTCCACTGTCCCATCCTAATTAGAATATTGGTTTGGCAAGTAAAACCCACCCTGTCAGCTAGTTATTTATCACTAGTATGCTGCCATGTTGGCGTCAGGAAAACGGAAAATTGTATTAAATTGTATTAAATTCTTACCGTAATTTTCCTTTCCTGACACCAAACCATGGCAGCATATACGGGCCCACCCTTTGCGTTCCGGTATGTGGCTTTTTACAAAGAATGGGGGGGGGGGCGGGTAACGATGCCTTTTTTATGCTATTCACTAGTCCTGAGGGAGTGGTTAAGAGGCGGAGCTCTATCACTAGTATGCTGCCATGGTTTGGCGTCAGAAAAGGAAAATTACGGTAAGTATTTGATACAATTTTCAGTTTTCTAAGCGCAATTTAGTGTATCCCTTGCTAATAATAGAAGTGCCACCTAGTGGTGGAAAATACAATGGGCTTATCTACTGACAACATGGAGGCAGAGGCAGGGGGCTCAGCCACAGTCAAAACATTCAAAACTGGAACAACTTTCCCCAAGGTCTTCCCAGCCCTCAGGCTCATAATCCTTTTCTCCTTCCCCCTGCCCCTGCCTGGAATCAGGACTGGGGTTAATCTCTGCTATATCAGGGGCAGATGTCAGGCCCTCTCCACTAGTTACAGCTTTGCTCCTCATCCCTGAGGTCTCACCTTACTCAATTGTTAACAAACCTCCAGCGGAACTACGAGACTCCAAGTCCACATGACAGGGTTTTTTTCCCCTGAAATGTATGTAATTTTCTTGTATGCAATTTTTTTTTTCTTATTGATCAGGCAGATGGCTGATCCACAGCAGGCACCCACAACTTTCCTTTGTTGCTAGTGAAGCCACTATTGAAGTAATCACATAAAGTACACACGGTGGTCAATCACTTGGCAGCGGTTAGGCAGAAATTCCCTGCAACTCCCACAAATGTATCCTCAGACCAGTGGCGGCTGGTGCTCATAATTGCGGGGGGATGAATGACTGCGATCACCCACCACCGACACTAGACGCTGTAAATGTGCCTTACCTTGCCGTAGAGGGAAGGAAGAGCCGGGGCTGCTCCGGTGAGCACACAGTGGGACATCCTCCTCCCAGCCGCACAGGAACAGGAAGTGTGTCCTGAGACACGATTGGCCAGGGAGTCCTAAGACTGCATGTCCAATAGGGGCTTCCTGATTGGCTGGGAGGAGGATTATCAGTGTGCGAATAGTGAATGTTCATTCGCTATTGCCACAGCACTGCGCCCCGAGCCCACCCTTTTTTGAAGCCTA
The DNA here is from genome assembly GCA_018402905.1 of Glandirana rugosa. Taxonomy (NCBI): domain Eukaryota; kingdom Metazoa; phylum Chordata; class Amphibia; order Anura; family Ranidae; genus Glandirana; species Glandirana rugosa. The sequence goes on from BLSH010232955.1 coordinate 1,255,507, forward strand.
TTAGGGCCTCTGGATGTAATCATGTGCTTCAAGAAAAAAAAAACACTCCCCCCCATTCGAATCCATTCGTTCGGCGCCCTGCATGGGGGGGGGGGGGGCAGCTCCCCTGCACCTCTTATGGAGTGGCCGCCACTGCTTCAGACTCCAGTGCTCTCTCTTGTACCAAATGCTCTTTGAGGTCTGGAAGTGCTCATACTTTCCTGGGTGTAGCTCCTCACCCTCAGACTGCCTGGTGGACTCCAGGATGAGGTTCAGGCCAAATAACGGGGCAAGCAAGGGGCATTGCTGATTGCAGTGAAAGTCCAGTCTGATGTGACATCACTGCATTGCTCTGTAGCTTTATCAAACACAGCCAATGCAAAAGGTGACAACAGGGATATTTGTCTGACTGAATCAAAGTGGCACCATCACTTAAAGAGGAACTGCACTCTGCTCACATAATTTGTAATAAAAACATCTTTGCCATTCTGAAGCTTCCCTCCAACCACTTTGCATATTATTTTATATAAACTGTGATTCTGTACTTGCCAAATATGCTGCAGAAATCTCTCTTCATGGAGTCTGGCTGAAATCATTTTAACTGTGGGCAGTTGAAGCTGCTGCCTGTTCACTTCCTGGATTTACACAGACACACACCTCCAGCTCTGCAGCTCTCATTGGCCCTCTTATGACTCATCCCCCCTCCCTTCCTGGCAAACTCATGAGAATGAGAGAGAGAGAGAGAGCTGTGCATGATGTCAAACACAGCCAAGAAACAGGAAGTGGGCTGTATAAGGTATTTACTGGCAAGAAACAAGAAACGTTTTGCTATCCAAAGTTGAAACAATAGGGGTAGAAGATTTAATAGATGGAAAGATGAAAAAATGACTGAAGTTCCGCTTTAACTGCAGGAAGTGAGGAAAAGTCAATGCACTCATCACAGGTACGTTTTATGTTACAGAACATATTTGTTAAACTAAACACCACTATATTATTGAATGTATCATGCTGCATAATATATTTATATTTCGTTTTGGACCATAATTATACTATGGTTACAGTTACCTAGAACATAACAAATCTTCACTTTTTCATTTTATGTTCACTTTAAAGTTGATGTTTAATACTGCCATCTTGTGGACAATATTGAAAATGCAATATTGTGTAAAACAATGTACAAACTCTTCTATCTGAAAAAATTCAACCATGTACGAGTGATCATAAGGGGGAAAGGGGGAAGTGGAGTAATTGTGTTTTCATAAAATGAGCCTGTTTTTTCATTTATATGTGCTATTTGTCTAATGGAGTCAGGGTTCCATGAAAGCCTAGGTTTTCTCCACAGGTCGCTAGGGGTCCTTCAGCTGTGGCTGATTGACCTCACATCTGATGGCACCTGCATAGTTCTGGGGCCAATGTCACTTGACAGTGCCAGTTGCATGACACCAAGTCTTTTTACCTGTCTGTATTGGGGACATTTATCCCATATATCTCCAAGTAAGAAATTAGAATATTAGTTGGTATACTGTATATCCTTTTTATCACAAATCAAAGAGACATTAAATTATTTTTTTAAAAATCAGCTTAAGTCTGTATTCTAAACCGCTTCAATACAGGGCTCTTTTACCACCTTCCTGTCAAGGCCAATATTTAGCAGCACTGTCACATTTTGATTGACAATTGCACAGTCATGTAACACTGTACCCGTATTACATTTTTATCATTTTCTTCACACAAATAGAGCTTTGTTTTGGTGGTATTTAATCACCACTGGGTTTTTTTATTTTTTGATAAATAAACCCGAAATTTTTGAAAAAAAACTTTTCTTAGTTTCTGTGAGTAAATTTTGTAATTTTTTCTTTTTCACTGATGGGCACTGATAGGCTGCACTGATGGGCACTGATGAGGCGGCACTGAAGGTCACTGATTAGGTGGCACTGATAAGGGGGCACTAATATGCCGCACTAATGGACACTGATAGGTGGCACTGATATGCAGCACTGAGGGGCACTGATGGGCGGCACTGATGAACAGGCACTGATGGGCACTGAAAGGCAGCACTGGCTGGCATCACTGATGGGCACTGATTGGTGTCACTGATGGGCACTGCAATGATAATCAGGGAGCTGATGATCAGTGCCCTGATTACCTGTACAGGTCTCCCCTGTAAGGAGATGCCACTGATTGGCAGTGTGAGGCGAGGAGAAACGAGAAATGGCACTTCCGTGTTTACATGTGATCAGCTGTGATTGGAAACAGCCGATCACATGGGTAAAGAGCCGCATCAATGGCTCTTTACTGAGATCGGGGTTGCACCATGTACCACATGCGCACTGGTGCGCGAGAGCGCTGACACTGGGGCAACATCATATGACGTTGCCCCAGAATAAGAGGGGATCCTGTCCGTCTCTTGCAAACTGAAAGTGGAACTTCTTATGGCTTTCTTCTTGCCACTCTTCCATAAAGGGCAGATTTGTGGAGTGCACAACTAATAGTTGTCCTGTGGACAGATTCTCCCACCTGAGCTGTAGATCTCTGCAGCTCCTCCAGAGTTACCATGGACCTCTTGGCTGCTTCTCTGATGAATGCTCTCCTTGCCCGGCCGGTCAGTTTAGGTGGATGGCCATGTCTGCATTGAATAGTGCTCCTTGAGATGTTCAAAGCTTGGGATATGTTTTTTTTTTTTTTTCAAAATGAGTTTATTGATGCAATTGAAATATACAGGTAGGGATATGTTTTTATAACCTAACCCTGCTTTAAAATACTCCACAACTTTATCCCTGACCTGTCAGGTGTGTTCCTTGGCCTTCGTGATGCTGTTTGTTCACTGAGGTTCTCTAACAAACCTCTGAGGGCTTCACAGAACAGCTGTATTCATATTGAGATTAAATTACGCACAGGTGGACTCTAATTACTAATTAGGTGACTTCTGAAGGCAATTGGTTCTACTAGATTTTAGTTAGGAGTATCAGAGTAAAGGGGGCTGAATACAAATGCACGCCACACTTTTCACATATTTATTTGTAAAATATTTTGAAAACCATTTATCATTTTTCTTCCACGTCACAATTATGAGCCACTTTGTGTTGGCCTATGACATAAAATCCCAATAAAACACATTTACATTTTTGGTTGTAACATGACACAATGTGGAAAATTTCAAGGGGTATGAATACTTTTTCGGGGCACTGTAGTTTTGGTAAATATGGAGGAGATTGTATAATCAGATTGTATAGTGTATACCAGTGGTTCTCAACTCCGGTCCTCAGGACCCCCCAACAGGCCAGGTTTTCAGTATTACCTTGGGGAGATGCAGACTAGAATACGGCAATCACTGAGCAGCAAATGATATCACCTGGGATGAATTTCAGTTATCCTGCAAACCTGGCCTGTTGGGGGGTCCCGAGGACCGGAGTTGAGAACCACTGGTGTATACCCTTAGAATTAACTTGTTTTAGGTGCCATTAATTGTTAATGATACACCGAACACAGAAGCAAACACAAACTTTGCCACATGAAAAAAAATGATCGAAAAACGCAGCAAAAGACAAAGTAAAAAAACGTGCAACCAGTAGCATGACCAAATGTCCCATGGGTATTTTGCCACGTGTAGCCTGGCCCATTGGAATCAAGGGGCTGCCCTATGCGTGTCATGGATAAAACGCGCTAAAAATGTGCTCTCCCACTACAGTAAGCGTGAATGAGGCCAAGTAAATTGTTGTGTTTACACAAGAACAATGAAGCTCCATTCACATCTGTGCATTTCCAAATGCATGGCAAGCCCCTCAGAAAATGCACGCTTTGCCTTGCGTTTCATAAATGCGCTGCAAATGCACTAAAAAGCATGGTAAAAAATGCACCACTCTCCGCTTTAAAATAAAGATCTGGAGCTTCTTTTGGGCGATTGTTATGCATAGGGCAGCCCATTTAAGTGACCATACACTATACAATCTGATTGTACAATCTCTGTACATGAGATTTATCAAAACTATAGAAAAGGAGGACCCATCTGTCTATCCATTCACTCTGTATCCAATCAGGCAGGCCCTTGCACTACATCACGGGTGTCCAGCCTGCGGCCCTAGAGAGTTTAGCATGTGGCCTGAGCCTGTCTGGGGGGACGCTGGGGATGCAAACATATCAGCTGTGGCAGCTTACATTGACAAGTCAGGCAAATGCACACGTGGAGGGAAGCCGTGCAAACCTAGTTAATGAGTGCAAGGCATGTGCTAATGAGGTCAGCTTACTGGCTCTCACGTCCCAAATCTACATAACAGGAAGTTATAAAGCTTTCTATGGAACCCAAGCACAATACAGCCTTGTTCTGAAAATCAAAGAAAATGTTTATTTTGTTGCAACTGAGGTACATTTGGTATATTGGTAAAAAGGTGAACTTAGCCTTTAGCTAAGAAAAGGTTTGTTCTATTGGTCTTAGCCTCCAAATCTCTAAAGTCCTTTTGACTTATCTGACTTCCAGTTAAAAGCAGTGGCGGCTGGTGAAGTTTTTGGATGGGGGGGGCGCCAGGCCCCGCCCTTCCCTTTGACCCCTCCTACTTTTAATAAGCCCCACCCCTTATAGAATCCACCCACTCCGTCCCCTGTATTCCACATATTGTGTCAGGAGTATACAGCTCAGCATCACAGGACAAAGTATACAGCTCAGCATCACAGGACAAAGTATACAGCTCAGCATCACAGGACACAGTATACAGATCAGCATCACAGGACACAGTATACAGCTCAGCATCACAGGACACAGTATACAGCTCAGCATCACAGGACACAGTATACAGCTCAGCATCACAGGACACAGTATACAGATCAGCATCAC
>BLSH010232955.1:1292154-1303417 GCA_018402905.1 Glandirana rugosa
CACACATTAGTTCAGAGGCATATTTACGTGGACGCGACACTATCAGAGTCTCCAGGCCAATTTCGCGTCTCTCGTAGTACTTCTTGTTCCTCGTGTGGTCCGTCCAGGCTCTATGACAACACCTCTTCAAATTTCGGCCTAAACCTATGTTTTTTCTAAAGGGTTCGAAATTTGTAGGGTTCCTCGTGACACGTTCGCTATTATAACTTTACCTTCCTCATAGTCTGGTGACGTTTAGATGGTTCTGGACCGGCAGGGAGATTTGAAAGTCGAGTATGTTCCTCTTCCTTGCACAGTGCTCCTTGGGATGTTTAAAGCTTGGGAAATCTTTTTTGTATCCAAATCCGGCTTTAAACTTCTCCACAACAGTATCTCGGACCTGCCTGGTGTGCTCCTTGTTCTTCATGATGCTCTCTGCGCTTTAACCGGACCTCTGAGACTATCACAGCGCAGGTGCATTTATACGGAGACTTGATTACACACAGGTGGATTCTATTTATCATCCTTAGTCATTGAGGTCAACATTGGATCATTCAGAGATCCCCACTGAACTTCTGGAGAGAGTTTGCTGCACTGAAAGTAAAGGGGCTGAATAATTTTGCACGCCCAATTTTTCAGTTTTTTATTTGTTAAAAAAGTTTGAAATATCCAATAAATTTTGTTCCACTTCATGATTGTGTCCCACTTGTTGCTGATTCTTCACAAAAAATTACAGTTTTATATCTTTATGTTTGAAGCCTGAAATGTGGCAAAAGGTCGCAAAGTTCAAAGGGGGCCGAATACTTTCGCAAGGCACTGTACATGCAACTTGGCAATGGTGCATTAGATACAGCACATCATTAATATACATAGGGAGGAGGAGGTGAAGGGGTAAGGCCCCTTTCACACAAGCGGCTGTTCTGCCATTGCTAAATGCAAGCCAATACCAGACTCCAAATCACAACGATTACTTGCATTTGTACATTCCAATTAGCCACGGTTACGTGCAGCTACGTTTAGCTGCAGTGGAAACATTCTTGACATTTCTGAAGTGCTTGCTATTGATTTTCTATGCTTGTTGCCGTTGCTATCCGTCGGTGACACAGTGCACTGCTTTTACCTGCAGATAGCTGCTTTACATCGTTCCTGGATGCATTCAAATCCATTTTTTCTAATCATTCTAAATCGTCTGTAACCAAACCGTTGGTAAATGCAGAGTGTGAATGGGGCCATAGGAAAGCATTGTCATAGTATAGCTGAGGTAGATAACTTCATCTATTCGCAGCTAAAAGCTGGATTCTATCCATCCGTGTGAAAGGGGCCTTAGTGTTCAGGTCACATACATGATAGAGATAAGGGAATTAAGCAGATCTCCATTGGGATGTATGGCCCCAGATACGAGGCGTGTCCCAGATAAGGGCTTTTTCTTCTGAAGCAGCCACGTGGGCAGTGGTGGCTGGTTCTTCTTTTTTTTTGGGGGGGGGCACGGCAAACAAAACTGGCCCCCTCACTCCACCCACCCACCCCCTGTCACTCGATCGATTGCCTGCTCGCTCGCCACTTCGCTCGGTAGTTGCCTGCCAGCCCCGCACTTACCCCATCCAGGTCGTGGCTTTGGCGGCTTCCCCCTGCATCTCCTCCTTAGTTCCGATGGTAGCTTCTCCTCTTGGCCAATCGGGTCTTAGGACTCCTGGGCCAATTGGGTCTCAGAACCCGCTTCCTGAATGGCCGGGAGGAGCAGCAAGAAAACATTAGTGAATATTAATTTGCTAATGTCACACAAGTGGGAGGTCTGGGGGGGTGCAGTGCTCTGTGCCCCGAGCCCATCCTTTTTGAAGCCAATTAGAGCCTCAGGCTCTAATCCAGTACCCTGCATGGAGATTAGGGGCCACCCCTGCACCCTGTATGAGCGGTCACCACTGCACGTGGGCATGGCAAAGCATGTCAAGGGGTGGAGCATAATGACACCATTGCGCTACCCAGGGAGCCTGACTTTTGAGCTGGTGTATGGAGTTGAGATTCTAAGGCATCTTGAAACTACATGCAATTGACAACCATTAAACAATTGAAGTTGTTCACTGCTTTCTTAGTGCGTTCTATTTACAAGTAATGTTATTTAGTTTTTTTTAATAAAGTGTGATCCTTATTTAACTCTATTACACTATGTGGAGTCTTCTCTTTTACCTTGAGTGAATGAGCTTGGTCATGCCCCTTATTCTATGGGAGAAGCTCCTGGATCATTGTCGAGGCATCTGCTGATTTAATGGCTGGGAACAAATGCTTTACTTACCGTTCAGTGAAAGGGAATGGTTCTGATTGACCTATTAACATCAAATAGGTCCAGGCTTCCAGGTGAGAGCTCAGAGTGAATGGTGGTGGGACCATCTCTTTATGATGGCACAATAAAGGATCACTGAATCATTGCTCAAGTTTTACCTTATTTTTAGTTTAATTCACTGTTTTTTTATGGACTCAATGGTGTTTTTCTCTTTTTTCTCTATGGACTTTATGCATGGATTGACATATGATATGTGTTTATGATTAATTTATGTATATTTTGGGTTTTTCACGTATTTATGCAATTCATGTCTTATTAATTTGGGCTATTTATACACAATCTATCAGCATATTATTACTTACATGAGTTGTTTTATGACGTTTGGTTTACCATATGGTGGTTTGCATATCTACTAGACCAGTTTCCATTCAAAACTATGAACACTTTCTAGATATCTAGCTCAGTTCCTAAATAAGAAACAGGTGCTAATATAAGTTACATGATGTTCGAGTTGTCTGGTTATCTGAACCAGAATCCGATGTGTAGAGCAGGTATCTTCAAACTACAGCTCAAATAATGAGCACTTGAGCAGCTACAGTAACAGTAAAGCCAGTCCTACTGAATCGGTCACTTTTCGATCAACGTATGGGCTAGCTGGTCTATTAATCGACTCATGTACAACCAGCCTGTTGGGTTCTTCCCAAATGATCAGTGTCACTGGCTATAGCCAGCAACACTGATCTCTTCTCTGCCCTTAAAAACATTGGATCAAACCAAAAACGGTTTGATCAGATACTTTCAGAAATCGTTAACGACTTGTTTACATCTGAGCAAAACCGGAAGTGACAAAATCCTCATCGCTTCCGGCTTCTTAGACCATAGAGATTGTTCTGCCTTCAGTAGGGAAATTAAAGGGGTTTTAAAGGTTTGTTTTTTTTTTTTTGTTTGTTTAACCACTTCAGCCCTGGAAGGTTTTACCCCCTTAATGACCAGGCCATTTTTTGCGATACGGTACTGCATTATTTTAGCTGACGATTGCGCAGACATGCAACGCTGTACCCAAATAAAATTGATGTCTTTTTTTCCCCCTATAAATACAGCTTTCTTTTGGTGGCATTTGATCACTTTTTGCGCTTTAACCACTTCAGCCCCGGAAGGATTTCCCAGGTTAGGACCAGAGCACTTTTTGCGATTCAGCACTGCGTCGTTTTAGCTGACAATTGTGCGGTCGCGTGAAGTTGTACCCAAACGAAATTTGCGTCCTTTTTTTCCCACAAATAGAGCTTTCTTTTGGTGGTATTTGATCACCTCTGCGTCATTTCTGATCGTCGTTATAAACAAAAGAAGAGCGACAATTTTGCAAAAAAACCTGTGTTTCTTACTTTTTGCTAAAATACCAATCCAAAAAAAACCATTTTTTTTCATCGGTTTTGGCCGATTTATATTCTTCCTCATATTTTTGTTAAAAAAAAAAAAAATTGCAATCTGCGTTTATTGATTGGTTTGCGCAAAAGTTGCCGTGTTTACGGATGATGAGAATTAATTTCTGGGGTTTTTATTTTTTTTACATTTTCTACTAGTAATGGCGGCGATCTGCGATTTTTAGCGGTACTGCGATATTGGGGCGGACATGTCGCACCATTTTGACACTTTTTTGGGACCAATGACATTTATACAGCGATCAGAAATGTAAATGTCCACTGATTACTGTAAAAATGTCATTGGCAGGGGTTGACCTGCAAGGGGAGATCTAGGGGTTAACTGTGTTCCCTGGGTGTGTTCTATCTGTGGGGGGCTGGGCTACCATGGGCATAAGAGATCTAACTGATCCCAGTGACAGGGATCAGTAGATCTCCTATGTCTGCACTGACAGAGTGGGGAACCGCCGTGTTTACATCGGTGGTTCCCTGTTCTTTTGCTGTGGCCACCCATCGCGGGCACACTCCTCAGGAGCACGGCGCCCCCTAGCGGCCACCCTCAAATGGCCGCTTATTTATGGCGATTGGCGGGAAGCATGCACACTGCCGCAGTAAATATGCTGCTCGCGGTGTGGAAGCAGTTAAATAAAAAAAGACTGTCAATTTTGAAAAAAAAAAAAAAATTCTGATATAAAACACATCCAATCATTTTTTTTAAAAAAAAATCGAATTTCTTTATCAATTTAGGCCAATATGTATTCTGCTACATATTTTTGGTAAAAAAAAAAACCCCAATAAGTGTATATTGATTGGTTTGCACAAAAGTAATAGCGTCCACAAAATAGGGGATTGATTTATGGCATTTTTATTTATTTATTTATTTTTACCAGTAATGGCTGCGATCAGTGATTTTTAGTGGGATTGCAACATTGCGGCGCACAGATCAGACACCCAAATTACATTTTTGACACTTTTTTTGGGAACCAGTGACACTAATACAGGGATCAGTGCTAAAAATTTGCACTGACATTGTACTAATGACACTGGCAGGGAAGGGGTTAACATCAGGGGCAATCAAAGGGTTACGTGTGTTCCCTCTGTGTGTTTACTAACTGTATGGGGGGAAGGACTTACTGGGACAACACACAGATCCGTCTTCCTGCATAGCAGAAAGACAGGATCTGTGTGTCAACCCCTGTCAGAACAGAAATCTGCATTGTTTACACAGGCAAATCCCCAGTCGATCTCTGCGGGGAACAATTGTGGGCGGCCGGCAGACATTGAGTCCGCCGGACCCGCTGACCAATCGGTGCGCACGCGCCCACAAAAGCTAGTGCAGAAATCGCTGTACCAGTACGGCGATTTGCGCAGCTGAGCTACCTTGCCGCTGTATAACTGTGGCGGGTGGTCGGCAAGTGGTTAAAATGACAAACATGTTATACTTACCTCATTTGTGCAAGGGTTTTGCACAGAGTGGCCCAGATCCTCTTTTTCTGGGGTCTCCCAGCAGCGCTCCTGGCTCTTCTCGAGTGCCCCCTCAGAGAAGAGCTTTCCCTGGGGGCACTTGTGCGGGCACACTCCCGATTCCTGCTGCTGCGTCCATTGACACAGACAGCAGGACTCTGCCCCGCCCCCAGCTCCTGTGTCACTGGATTTGATAGACAGCAGTGGGAGCCAATAGCTCCTGCCGCTATCAATCTATCCAATGAGGACCCTAGATAGCAGCTGGTGCTGCTGTGCTCGCCCCCATCGCTGTAACGATCAGGTTCAGGTAAGAAAGAGGGAGGGGGGCTCTGGGGGCAGCTGCACTGCAGAAGGTTTTTCACCTTAAAGTGATTGTAAAGGCTCGCTTTTTTTTTTTAAATAACAAACATGTTACACTAACCTCCATAGGTGTGCGCAGCCTATTGCATTAGGGTGTGCACCCCAAAGCTCAGACACACATGCCTTTCTCTGCAGCCTCAACTGCACGGGACAGTGAATTAATGGGAAGTGCTCTGTGCTGAGTGGCTTCCTGTTTATTCACATGTCACAGTTTACTATGCTTCAGTTATAAATGAGCACAGTGAGTGCGTGCGTTCACTGTGTTCATTAAAAAAGAAAGGCGCTGGTAAATTACATATTTACTAGCCCCCACTCTCCATCCTGAAATATTCCCCACAGCAGCTGGGGGGGTAGAAGAGGGAAAGCAGCAGCTATGTGGGGTGGGGGGACCAACACAGGGGAAGCATGGGCAGTAGGGGGAATTGGCACTGCACGTAGTGATTAGGGTGTGCCCAGGCACAACCCCTGCACACGCCTATGCTTACCTCCTCTGTGCAGTTGGTTTTGCGCAGAGCAGACCGGTTTCTCCTCTTCTTGGGTCCCTCTTTGCTGCTCCTCGCCCCTCCCTCCATCGAGTTCCCCCTCAGCCAGCAGCTCTCTATGGGGGCACCCAAGCCGAGTCAGAGCCCCGTGTATCCATTCAGACTTGGAGCCCTGACCTGGCCGCACCCCCTCTCTCCCCTGATTGGCTGACAGACTTTGATTGACAGCCGCAGGAGCCAATGGTGCCACTGCTGTCTCTCAGCCAATCAGGAATGTACTGGATGGCTGAGAGGAACGTGGACATCACTGGAGAGAGAAGGGACTCAGGGTAAGTATTAGGGGGTGCTGGGAAGGCTGCTACACACAGAAGGTTTTTTTATGTTAATGCATTCCCTGAGAGCATTAAGGTGAAAAACCTTGAGGGTTTACAACCCCTTTAAGCCTGCAATATTAAATTTGTCCACTAGATGGAGGCTGGAATAAATGTACTGCTTTGTAGAAAGCAGAATATATCTAGTTAATAAAAGCTCCGATCATCCTCCATTCTAAGAAAAGGAAACAGGTGCATCCTGGGAGCATGGACTCCATCTTAAAGTAATTGTAAAGTCTAGTTTTTTTTACAGTGGAATTGCACAGAGCAGCCAAGATGCGCCTCTTCTCGGGTCCCTCTTTGGTGCTCCTGGTCCCTCCCTCCTGTTGAGTGCCCCCACAGCAAGCAGCTTGCTATGGGGGCACACGAGTCAAGTTGAAGCTCCATGTGTCCATTCAGACACGGAGCTGCGGTTTGGCCCCACCCTGCTCTACCCCCTCTCTCTCCTGATTAGCTAACTGGCTTTGATTGACAGCCACGGGAACCAATCGTGCTGCTGCTGTGTCTCAGCCAATCAGGAGGGTGAGTCCCGGATGGCTAAGACACTCGTGGACATCGCTAGACAGAGATGGGGCTCAGGTAAGTTTTAGGGAGGCTGATGCACACAGAAGGCTTTTTATCTTAATGCATAGAATGCATTAAGATAAGAAAAACCTTCTGCCTTTACAACCCCTTTAAGAACTGAGCGAAAGGAATCAGCCATAATTCTCTGCATCACGTCATGTCATGGACTGAACTTATATCCCCTACAGGCAGAATCACTATTGAGCATGGAATTATTGCCATCTGCAGCTTAAAGCGGAGTTCCACCCAAAAGTGGAACTTCCGCTGGTTGGATTCCTCCCCCCTCAGGTGTCACATTTGGCACCTTTTGGGGCGGAGGGGGAAGAGGACACTGTCTTTAGACAGGTGTCCTTTTCCACACATCCGGGAGCTCTGGCCGGCAGCCGCGGCCGCTGACGTCAGCAGCCCGGCTCCCTCCTCCCTGCTCGCTCTGCTTCTGGCAGAGCCTCGCGCATGCGCTGTAAGGTGCCCGGCGTGAAGCTGTACTGCTTACACGTCCGGGTTCCCTTACCCGCGATGGAGGCGGCTGCACCTGTCCCCTGATCCGAAGATCGGCGTTGGGTGCAGACAACGCTGGACTCCAGGACAGGTAAGTGTCCTATTATTAAAAGTCAGCAGCTACTGTATGTGTAGCTGCTGAGTTTTAATTTTTTTTTCCTACCTCGGACCTCCGCTTTAAAGCGGTAGTAAACCTCTGGGTGTTTTTTTTTTTTAAACATACATCACATACTAGCACACAATGTGAAACTTACCTGAAAATGAAGCTTTCCAGCGGTGTGCTGTCACAGCTGAAGCTGCCTCCATCTTCACCCAGTCTTCCTTCTGGATTCACAGACTCCGGCTGAGTGACCGGAGCCGTGATGCGCCACTCCTGTGAATGTGCGCGGGAGCCACAGTCTTCGCACAGGACTCTGACGGAACGGCCCGAGTGGCCGCTCCTTCAGAGGGCATGCGTCGGTGACGTCACCGGGTGCATGTACAGTAAATATCTCCTAAACAGTGCATGTTTAGGAGATATTTACAGTACCTATAGGTAAGCCTTATTATAGCATTACCTATAGGTAAAATGCATGCATGGGAGTTTACTCCAACTTTAATTCTTTCATTGTGTTTGTATGCTTGATACATTGATTGTATGTATTTCTCATCTGTTTTTTCCCAATAATTTCACCCACCCTGTTTGCTTAATAAAGCTTCAAGATTACATTCAGTCTGGCTTATTGCAGAATAGGAGGGTTTAGCTGTATGCCGAATTACACACAGGGAAATGTGTAGTGAGGAAAGAACAGAGAAGATCGGGAACTTCCAGTCCTCTGTCATCTCTATGTTTCAGCCCCATGAAAAAGCGATCCAGCAGCTGTTCAGCTGCTTGGATCACTTTTACATTGTAGAGCATCGCCGGCTGAAAAAAAAAAGATACCCAGGTCATGACTGTGGCTGCAGCCATTGCCCTGGTATAACCACTTCAACCTGAGGACATGCGGGTACGTCCTATGGGTGGGAGGTGGTTAATGAAAATCTGGCTTTGTTTTATCATACTTATTATGCCTAAAATTGAACAAAAATAACAATGTTTGTGGCCTGCAAAAGAATGCTCATATACATGATGATCATTGATAGATTGTGCGAACAACAATTCAATTGGAAATATAACATTGTTTATGAACACATGCAGGTAGACCAGCTGCAGAGGTAAAAATGCAATCAGGGCAATCAAAAGTAATTGAACAGTACTGGTTGCCTGAGATAAGGCTGGTATCAAGAATGTGCACTCAGGTAATTACTGATGTAGCACCCTCTAGTATGCTAGAAGTAGATTGTTTGTTAGGACAGGTAAATTGTTCAGACTTAGCTAGCAGCCAAGCCAGGGTTTTAATCTGTGTCGGGTCAGTGACTCAGGGAGGGCTGGATGACTCACAGGCAGCATCTCAGAGATCTTCCCCTACTTCTGGAAACTTATAGAAGATTCTAGAAGAATGGGAGTGGAGGTGAGAAGGAGCTGCCTGGAGTATTCATGAGGGCCCTGGCCAATCCCCCACAGATGGGTTGGCAGGGGGCAGGCCCCCTCAAATACTCAGGGTCAGCCCAGCTGGGGAGTATGGAGGTTGGAGATGGAGTGTTAGACTGTAGGTCGCACCCTTGCCCCCTAGTCTGGAGAGGGGTGACCTCGGGCCTGGGCTCGGGTGCAGAAGGGACCCTCTTCACGACACACAGAGGTGTCCTGACCAGAGGCAAAGTGGGGAACAGCAGAAGAACACTTCCAGGAAAATCTCCAGGAAGGGAGACAGCCAGGTGGGCTGGTGAGTGTTATAGTCAGAGGACTGAGAGACATGCCTGAGAGGACTGGGTGCAAGCAGCCTGAGCTGGATTCTGAGTCAGTCTGGGAGGACTGTGGAGTCTTAGCCAGGATGGCTAGTGGAAGGGGCAGCTGTAGCCAGGTGGGCTGGCAGTGCCTGAAGGGGTGGCACTGGGATCCGTAGCCACAGGACGACGACAGCTGAGTACTGGGACTTCCTGCTACACTACCAAAGGGGCCTGCGGTCTCTGCCTGTAAAGGGCATTTGCTACCAGTCTAACTGAGCTTTGGTTAGATGATACAGATAGTGCCAGCTGGTCCTGGGAGATGTAGTTCTACAAGCAAAATTGTACTCGAGGTAGAAGGAGAAGTGTATATACAGAGTGTATATAGTTTGTGTCCCTGAAGAATTCTACTGTTCTGATCAAGTGGGCATTCCATAATATCCTAATACCTATCCACGTTTATTCCCCCCACTAAGACATTAAAACAAAGCACTGGACTGTTCTTTGACTGAAGTGTACTGTGAAGATGCGGTGTGCCTGGCTGTGGAGGGTGGGGGGTCCCTTTCTATTTGCAGCTCCTTAGGGGGTGCACTACATTGACAATGTCTAAGCAGGTGAAAGTCATGATTCGTTTTTCCTACTTTTCTTAATTATTCTCTAATTTTGCTATTTGTAATGTAATGGACATTTAATGTAGAAGTTATATATTCTTACCATCTGAATTATTATTACGGACTTGTAACAGAGTACCATTCCCTTGTCCTGAGATCAGTGTGGGTATTTCAGAAAGAATCTTACAGACATACAGTCCTTCATCGTCCTCTGTGATGGATTCCAGTGTCATCACTGCCGTGTCATTGGTAACTATATAGGAACTTCTGTTTTGGTTCATCAGTATGAATGTAGTCGTATTATTTGGATGTGTCCACAAGCCAATTGACAAGAAAGTTCCATTGTCATCCCATGGAGGTAATTTGTGGTATTTTCTCCATTCCACTTTGATCCGTTGGGCATCTGTAATATTCCATCTACAGGTTATATTGATAGACTCTCCTTTACGTATGTTTATTTCATATGGAACCTGAGTGATTATCAGTTTGCCGAAGACAATATCTGTTAAACCAAAATGCAGATTTAGTTTATAATAGAAGTTAAGAAAAGTACAAAAAAGTCTCAGAATATTCAGCAATTCATATTCTTAGTTTTCCTGACACACCCATATTACTTGGGTTTTTAGTGCATTTAGCTGTCTGAGATTACTTACAAAGACAGAAGAAAGTAAGACAGCCAAAGTCTGGCTATGGTGATGGAAGAGTGGAATGTTCTCCAGAAAACAATCTGCCAGGCAAGTACCTTCAGAAACTGTATGCAAGTGTATCTAAGATAAGGTGACCAGATTTTTAAAATTAAATCCCAGGACATATTTTTTATTTTTATTGGCAAATCGTAAACTACTGTAACACTTTCCACCCTAGGTCGGTGTAGTGCAGGGTTTTTTGTGTAGGAAAGGTCAAATTTACTTAGGCTTGACTGAGTAAATTGGCAAATGGTAAACTATTTTATAAGCATATTTTCCTCAAATTATATATGCAGTATATGTGGTGTGTGTTTATGGAATGATTGTATGATATATACGCTATTTCGTCCATGTGATAAAAAATAAAACATACTTCTTAGAATTTCTTGGGATATGACTATTAAATGTTAAGAAGATAAGATAGAGAAAAAAAGTTTTCAGTGCATATTTTGTTTCTTGAACAGGTTAACCCCAAAGTCTATGTTCCAGCATCGATCTCCCAGCAGACCCCTCAGTAGTAGAACCTCCCCCCTTTCCCCAGTGTAGACCCCCTCAGTAGTAGAACCCCTCCCCCTTTCCCAAGTGCAGACCCCTGAGTGGTAGAATCCCCCCTTTCCCCAGTGCAAACCCCTCAGCAGTAGAACCCCCCCTCTTTCTCCCAGTGCAGACCCCTTAGTAGTAGAACCCCCCCCTTCCACAGTGCAGACCCCTCAGTAGTAGAACCCCCCCTTTCTCTCAGTGCAGACACC
>BLSH010232955.1:1314366-1324849 GCA_018402905.1 Glandirana rugosa
AGTGCAAACCCCTCATTAGTAGAACCTCCCACTCTTTCCCCCAGTGCAGACTCCTCAATAGCAGAACCCCCCCCAGTGCAGACATCTCAGTGGTAGAACCAGATGTAGTGCAAGTGAACTTGTGTGTCCCCCTCCAGCACTGTGGTGTGTGTGGTTTCCTAGACTCACTGATCTGATGTAATCATGCAGGCAGAAGACAGTGCAGAACAGAAGTGGGTGGGACAGAGGAGACTCTCCAGCAGGAGTAAAGCCTGCCCCCTCCCCGATTCTCATCCAAGGACATCCTCCTAGCCCAGTAGCACGGCACAGCCAGGGCAGTGTGCGCACAGCTATAAGGACAAGGTGGGCGGGGAAAGGGGCGGGATCTACTGTGGTCAGTATACCAGCGAGTCTGAGAAGATTGGCAGGAGGGGGTGGAATAGTCTAAGCACAAGGCAGGGAGATGGGAGGAGCACAGTACTGACAGAGCCATTCACCTCCCCCACCCATTCCCATGACAACGCCACCGAATCCGGGGACAGACAGGCTCTGGGGACAGTGTCCTCAATTCAGGGACTGTCCTCAGATACCGGGGACATCAGGTCACTCTAATCTAAGAGAATTGCTGCTGAGTAAAGGGGAAAGGGCAGTCACTTCAAATACTCATCTCATTTATGTATTTTTTGCTTTTTTGCCAATATTTTGTTTTAGAGAATTCTTGTTTTACAGCATTTTTTACAGAGGTGCCTAAAACTTTTGCACAGCATTTTGCACGGTATCTCCTCCTGAATATCTGTCATCAGCTCCTGTACTGTTCTCTAAAAAGCAATCCACTGCTGATTACATTTCAGAGGCAGATGCAAGTGTAAATAAGCCCTTGCACATTTGTTTTCCTGTTAAATATACAGGTGTATGGGCCACTATGCAGTAAAACAGGGTTAGGGTAATGCAGAGGCAAAAGTGACAACTGTCTTGGCAGATGCAGTGAGAGGGAAGGGCACAACAGCTGGGGAACCAACATCCCCGCTCTCCTAATGTAATTTCCCAGGGTCAGGTTGCAAATAGTCATTGCAGGCTTCAGTCATGCATACATTGTAACAACAAGGGATTTCCTCACTTTGGAGGGATTTCCTCTCACTTCTTATTTTGGCTATGGGAGAGGAGGTGAAGGGAAATCTCCCTGGGACAGAGTGAAAAAAAATGACAAGGGTTATATCCCTCCTTTACTCCAGCACAGCTCTGGATTGAAGGTAAGCATTGAAGCAAAAGCTGCTTTTATATACAGTATTTTAATTTATGGCTGGAATTTACTAACACACAGTATTAAAGGAAGCCTGTACTGGGTGATATATGGAGGCTTTTATTGATTGCCTCCTTCAGACAATGCCCCAGAACAAGCATACAGCAAGTAAAGCCAAAATGAGGACTCCTGGGGGTCGATTTACTAAAGGCAAATCCACTCTGCACTTGAAAGTGCACTTGGAAGTGCAGTCGCTGTAAATCTGAGGGGAAGATCTGAAATGAGGGGAAGCTCTGCTGATTTTATTATCCAATCATGTGCAAGCAAAAATTATGTTTTTTTATTTTCCTTGCATGCCCCCCTCAGATCTACAGCGACTGCACTTCCAAGAGCACTTGCAGTGCACTTGTAATCTTCTTTTACATTGCTGAAGTTGCTGGATCTGCATGACAGCCAGGAAACATACAATTTAGCAATGGCAGCTTCATATAAACATTTTTTTTTGGTTTTGGATTGAGGGGAAAGGGATTAGAACACCTGCCAATTTTCATAGCTGTCTGTGTTCCCTTTAGGGAGATTCACCCTCTCTATTAGTCCTGTTTACCCTTATTAATGAAAGCCAAAGTAAAGCCCCTTTCACACGGGCGGATCATTCGGGTCCGCCTGTCAGTTTTTCAGGCGGACCCGAGCGGACGCTCCATTGCTCTCTATGGAGTGACGGATGTCAGCGGTGACATGTCCACTGACACCTGATCCGCTCTGATCTGCCAAAAACAGACGGATGGAAACCCTATTTTCCATCTGCCTGGCGGATCGGATCGGATGAACATGGACAGACGGTCCGTGTTCATCCGATTCTCCATAGAGGAGAATGAAGCTGTAACAGGACAGTCTCTGCACAAAGTGCAGAGACTGTCCTGTCATCTGCCGGCTCAGCGGGGATAAACGGATGGATCCCCGCTGAGCAGCGGAGCCCGTCAAAACAGGCTCCGCTAGTGTGAAAGAGCCCTAAAAGAAAATTCCAAATGTTGGGTGGTCCCCAGAAAAGTAATAGAGGGGAAATCTTCCAATGGGTACACTAGTTCTGAATGACCCGGGGGTCCCCAATGAATTTCCTCAATTATCAGGGATTTCCTCTCACTTCCTGTTTGGTTAAGGGACAGGAAGTGAAGGGAAATCTCTGCCACGGAACACAGATGGCAAAAAAAAATCTGACAGGGGTTATAATCCTCCCTTGCTCTATCCAAAATGAAAAAAAAAAAAGTTTTGCTTATAGTTCTACTTTAAATACACATCTCATTTGAAGAGCAAGACAACACATACAAAATGTTTTAGGCATTTTAAATAGTTCACTGATGTATTTGTCTTAGATGGCCATGTTATGTCTTCTGAAATAGAGAGTCAATAGAAAAGTGCTTATGTCAAAGTCCCAAACATTCTTTTTGCAAAAGGTGAAGCCCTACCATAAGATATTACATGCCCTTAAGCACGTGAGTACTAGCCTGTATATATGCCTTCATTAGCCTTCCTTTGATGGTATTTAAAACCACCATTTCTTTTCGTTTTATTATTAACCATTTAAAGAAAAAAAAATAATATTAAAATGAAGAGATTAGATTAAAATTGCCACATTTTTTTGGAAATGAAGAAATGCCCTGGTACTGAGGTAGCTAATAGATGCAGCTTGGTAATGGTGCATTAGATACAGCACATGATTTATGTACATAGGAAGGAGGAGGTGAAGGGGTTAGTGTTCAGGTCACATACATGATAGAGATGGGGGCATTTAGCAGCTCTCCATTGGGATGTGTGGTCCCAGATACAAGGCGTGTGCCAGATAAGGGATTTTTCCTTTGAAGCAGCCCTTGGGGGTGGAGCATAATAAAGCCATTGCACAACCCAGGGAGCCTGATACCTAGCTGGTGTATGGAGTTGGGAGACTGAGGCATTTTTAAACTACATGCGATTGACATTAAATGCTTGACGTTGTGCACTGCTTGACCAGTGTAGAACAGATGTCCCCACCCTTAACTAATGGCTACCTGGCCATACCCATACTCCACCCCAATCCATACTATCCTACGACTAATGGAGGCCACACAAAGAATGTAGTAAAATTGGCCATAGCAGCCTCTTTATTAACAAATAATTAAAAAATAACATAAACAAGAAAACATTCTTTAAACAAAAAAAAACATATCAGTCACTAAATGCGTTGGTCTTTGAAGGCACCCCAAACTATTGTATATTCCAATTCTGCACTGCGGTACCTTTTAACATAAAGGCCTCCAGCCGCAACCCACCGGCTCGGAGACAACACACTAACCACAGTACAACCATTAACATATTCCAGCTAAACAGACAACTGGAATACACCAGAGGGACACCACTGCCACAGCACACAAGGGGAAGACCTTACCCTTGAGTGCCCTTCCACACCCTCAAAGCTCACTGAATGCCATCCTGTAGCCCCAGGGCCCATAAATCAATCCCCACAGCATTGAGATGTACCCCGTCTCCCCTAAGATACCTCCAGGTATCCGTCTCCAAGTCCAGGTGCCGGACCACGAGACCACCATTGCGAACCACGAATCTGCCCACCTCCCTATTAACTTTTTTGCAGGCCTTATTGAGCCTCTCCACTGACCTTGCCAAGTGCCAGGTCGTCCGAGCAACAATTCGGACCACACAACAACCATATCTGGAAAGGCCGTGCAAAGCCGCAGGAAATCGAACTCGCCATCCCGTATGAGCTCCAGACTTAACCCCCAAATCATTGCCGCCTATGTGCAACACTAAAACATCTGGTGGTCGATCCAGACGGGCAAAACGATGCACTTCCGCCACCGTCCTGCTCCACAGCATGCCCGGGACCCCTAACCAGTGGATACAAGCCTCCTGCCTTGAAATGCCCAACGGCCTACCATTAGGCCTCACGTCTGCTCTCCTGGCCCCCCAAAAAACGTATTAGTGGCCCAGTATCCAGACGAAGCCCATCACGCCACCTGAAAGAGAAGAAACAAAACACCACAAATATCACCAACAAACAGGCAAGCAGCACTGACATACCCAGTCCACAACCCCACACAAGTACCCCCGCCCTTCTTAGACTGTCAACAGGTGTGGACGAACATAAAGCAGAAACCTCTGGGATTCCCACCTACCAATCTGCTTCACCACCTCTTCATCCAAACCCCACCGTGTGGCCTCTGTGGCCGCCCGGATGCGAAAGGAGTGAGAGGAGTATTGGTACTCCTAAAAACCCAAAGCCTTCAAACATTTGTGGAAAATGGCTACAAATTGGAAGAGAGACAAAGGCGACCCATCTGCATGCATCAAAAAGGACCCAGACACATTAGGGCGCATCGCTAGAAACTCCTTCACCGCACCCACCGGACAACAGGGGGAAGCTGTCAGCGCAAACAGCTGAACTCTAACACCCCTGCCCTCCTGATCCGTTTTTGATCGCCAGAGAAGCAACAAAACCCTGTCCTCTTCACATCTGACATCCTGATCCAACATGCCCCCCTGCACCCTTTTTGAAGGGCTTACAAGCTCGCCAATCCGAAAAGCACCAAAAAAGCAAGGGAGAACGCTGCTTTGAACAAAGAAACCTTGTACGCCGAGGAGCACAGAAAAACGAACTACGATAAGATGTTTTGCTACTCCCAGGAGATGTACAGCATAAAGAAAAACATTTAACTGCAAACAACAGAGAACTAGTTGCCGCAGAAGACGGACCACTGGTGGCGACGATGCCGTAATACAGTTGAGGACCTGCACCACCCCCAGATTATCACAGTTAAAACGCTCTTTCAAATCCCGGAAAGAGTCCCCCCACACCTCAACAGCCAGCACAGCCGGAAACAATTCCAGGAGCACTAGAAACCCGCCCCTTTCCATGAAAGTGGCCAAGGCCCTGCACTCCAGCGCCACCTAAAAAAGGCCCCATAACCAGTGGATGCCGGCCACATCCGTGTAAAGTTCCAAGTCAAAGTTACTCACTGGCCTCGACATCCACAACACCCACCCATTAAAAGATTCCAAAAACTGTGCCACACTCTCAAGTCATCCCGATGATCCTTCGTAAGGCGCACAAAATGAGTGGGCGCCTTGACCCCAGCTGTAGCTGCCGACACCTGCCCATGGGCATAATACGGCACGCAAAATTCAACTTACCCAACAACGACTGAAGGCTACGGAGCTGAATCTTACGCAGTGCCAGTATCCCACGGATCTCAGCTTCAAGGGCCATAAGCTTGTCTTCTGGCAGGCGACACTCTATGGCATCTGAATCCAGAACAATTCCCAGAAAACTAAGAGTGGTGGTTGGACCCTCCGTTTTTTCTGGGGCCAAGGGAATCCCAAAGAGAACAGCGATGTGCTGTAAGGTGGCGAGGAGGACCGAACATACCTTAGATGAGGGCGGGCCCACGCAAAGGAAATCGTCCAAGTAGTGGATGATGGAATTCACTCCTGATACATCTCGAACCATTCACTCTATAAATGAGCTGAATTTCTCAAACAATGCACAAGATATAGAACAGCCCATTAGAAGGCAGCAATCCACATAGTAAACCTCTTGCCACTGACAACCCAATAAGCGAAAATCAGCTGGATGAACCGGAAGCAGCCGAAACGCAGACTCTGTGCCGGGGTCATAAGTCGCATCCACAGGCTAATGTCCTTGTGGTCCCACCGCAAGGATGGGCGGATTACTCTCCGTTGTCAGAACTGCTCATCGTACCTTAACCATGCAGGGCCACCATAGACCCTGTAGGCCTCCCCAATGGCATTGAGATAACAGAAGAGTGCGGAGCAATGTTCCGGATTCTTCTCCCCAATAACACTCGCCATAATGTCAAACGCCTGCAGCCAAATAGGGAACGTCCGGGGAATAAGCCTGTAGAGCTGTTTTTCTTTTCGTCCTCCTTCTTGCTCTCCTCTGGCTTGAGCCTATCCAAGTTACATTTCTCCAGGGGCAGCAGAGAGAATATCTCCACACACTCACCTTTCCAAATTTTTTCCCGGACTTCTGTCTTCAAATGCGTGCCCAGAGGTCCTTCGAAACAGCCGTATACCTCACATCTTGCAGAGTCAGCCAACCGTACCGAATCCCGTTTGGAGACAGCATCCCCCATCGGCCCAGCCTTGTCCACCGACGCCAAATTGCCCACCGCTGTGGCATGACCCGGTGCCGCGGCCACTACTGCCGTAGACCCCGCAACATCCTGGGGAGCAACCATATCCGCAGGAATGACCCCAGCCACCGTAGCCTGCCCTGCCGCCGCAGCCCCGTCCCCCGGCGGAATCCACTCACCAGGCTTCCCAGGAAGGGTCCCGCCAGCCTCAGTTCCAGACTCCACCATTGCAGGGTGTCCATCCGATTCCTCTTCTTCAGAGCAAGAAAGCTCACCCTCCGACCTCTCCTCTGCAGCCCTCCTTGTCACCAACGACTGCACCCGAGGTGTGTTGGACTTGGGCACCAAGGATCCATGCCACTGCTTGCCCTGCCTCCTTGCACCAGATCCACCCACCGACTTCCTAGCTGCCTTGCCGGAGCGCCCAGAGCCCTGGGCACTCGCTGCTAGTCTGCCGTCGCCCCTCCTCCGCACCTCCGACAACACGCGGGGCTGGCTTGTCCCAGGAGAGCTGCCAGCCGCAGATGTAGAGGGCCCGGCGGCCATAGCTGAACACCTCCCGCTCCGAGACCCCGCCATGACTGGCTCATCGCTAGCAAGGGAGTCCGCACCTCCATAATCCTGATGCCGGGCGGGCCGGGTAGAGAAACTGACAGTCCCAGATGCCCCGCCCCACCGAGCTCCGCCGTTGTAGGGGATTCCTTCCAGGTTCACGACCTGCCGAAGCTGTTGACCGCTTCACAGGTGGGCCTGAAGGGTCCCTTTTTTAGGAAAGGGACAATCCGTTCATCCCGGCGCACGCCAATGCGCACGTGTGCATCAATGTGCGTGGTTGTGACCAATGTTGGCGCCAGAAGGACTATTTAAACAGGGCTTCTGTACTTGCACATTGCTGTTTGGTCTGCAGCTTCTGCGTTCCTGTTAACCAGTGTTCCTGTACCTGCTTTCTGAAACCTTGACCTGGATTGTCCTTCACCTTGTCTGATCGCTGCCTGCCCTGACCTCGGCCTGCCTTGTGACCTGCCTTTGCCTTCTCCTTTTGCCTGCTGTTGCCCGCCTGTTGCCGACTCGGCCTGCCTGACCCTGCTCTGCTGTCCAGCCAGTCTGTTCCAGCATCCTGCTCTGCTGTCCAGCCAGTCTGTTCCAGCATCCTGCTCTGCTGTCCAGCCAGTCTGTTCCAGGATCCTGCTCTGCTGTCCAGCCAGTCTGCTCCAGCATCATGCTCTGTTGTCCAGCCAATCTGTTCCAGCATCCTGCTCTGCTGTCCAGCCAGTCTGTCCCAGCATTCTGCTCTGCTGTTCAGCCAGTTGATCCAGTTTCCTGCTTCACTGTTCCCGGGACTGACTAGTCACTCTTACCCCGCCGTGCTCCCGTGGTTGCTGTATCACTTCCAGCAGCCCGCGAGCCAGAGTTGTAGGAGAGGTCTCCCTCTACCATCTGGCTCACCTCCCAGGTATGTAACAGTACCAAACAGGCATTACTGAGCCAGCCAGGGATGCCACTCCGATGGATGAGATTTGCCGACACCTGGCAGCCTTGACGCAAGCTGTACAGTCTCTTCAAGATGGCTACACTCAGCTAGAGAATCAAGTCCAGTCTATGGCTTCTCCAGCAACAGGATCCAACCCAACCTCTGACATGGCTTCTTCCTCTACCCAAGCCAGTGCATCCTCCGGACCCTCAGTGGTGATGTTGCCTCCTGAGCTCCGGGTGCCGACTCCTGAACGCTTTTCCAGTGATCGGGGTAAATTCAGAGCTTTACAAAATGCCTGCCAGCTCTATTTTGCCCTCCAGCCACGGACTTTTTCCTTGGAATCCACCAAGGTGGGATACATCATCTCCCTCCTGCAGGGGGAGCCACAGTGTCACGTCCCTGGTGGATGAGTCTGACTTATGCAGTAGGTAACCTCCCTTACGACCCTGACTCGGGAACCCCTGGTAGAGTAGACAGGTGGCTCGGGAGTGCAGGGTGGCATGAGGGTCGGACTGGGTCACTGGTGTTGGTAGGAGTCCATTATGTAGAATGGTCATACAGACCGGGTCATAGAACAGGCTGGCAGAGCGGTACAAGAGGAGCAGGCAGGTGGTCAGGTACAGGCAGGGTCGTCAACAGGCAGGCAGACAACGTACAGGAGGGCTAGGCAGAAGAGTGGTCGTAGACAGTCCAGGGGTCGGTGCAGGCAGAGATCAGCAAAGTCAGGCAAGCCGGGTCACAGGAACAGAGAATCCGATACAGGTAGCTCAGGAAACACACACTATACACTGTAGATCAGACAGCACTTGCTACATGAAGCAGGAAGTTCAAATAGAGCTGCTCCTCCAGGAGCTAGAGGAAACAACAATCAAATGCAATTATACCTCAGCGTAGTCTTCTAAAACACTCCAGCAAGGCCACAGAGCGGCCGAGGACTATATCATGGACTTTAGGCACTGGAGTGCTGACACCAATTGGAACGATATTGCCCTCTGTCATCAGTTCCGCTTGGGCCTCTCCAAAAGTCTAAAGGATGAGTTAGCCCGGGTTGGAGTACCAAACTCTCTGGAGGCGCTGATCAAGCTTTCCATCCAGATTGATCAGCGTCTAAGGGAGCGCAGAGCAGAGAGATCTTCCCAGCCGTTCCTCCCCACCTGGATGCTGCCAAAGGCACCTGTTCCGGCTCCTAGAGGTCCTACATCCTCCATGCCAGATGCTCCTGAGCCCATGCAGTTGGGTCTGATCTGTACCTCGCTGACCCTGGAAGAGCGCCAACGCAGACGTGTGAATAGCCTGTGTCTATACTGTGGGGAGGCTGGTCACTTTGTGCGCACCTGTCCTGCTAAACTGCGCAAGTGTCTAGCCTTATCCTCTCCTGATCAGTCACCCTTGCCTGCCATGCCTGCTAGCTCAGCTCATGTTACTGTGCCTATCTCGTTCCAGCTCCCAGGAAGAACCGTGTCGGTGACCGCAATAATTGATTCTGACGCTTGCAGCTGTTTCCTTACCCAGTCCTTTGCCAGGCAACAGCACATTCCACTTCAAACCAGGGAACAAGAACTCACAGTATTCTTGGCTGATGGGTCTCGCATTAAGTCTGGACTGGTTACCAAGGAGACTCCACCTATACTGACCATCAGCTCCACCAACCATCGAGAATTACTGCACTTGGATGCCATCTCATCCCCCCTATTTCCTGTCATCCTGGGCCTATCTTGGCTGCAGGGCCATAACCCCCAAATAGACTGGGAGACTGGAAATATTGTGTTCTCATCTTCCTACTGCCGAGAACACTGCTTGGAGACACCTTCCCCATCATCCTCATCCACGATCCTGCTATGCACCGATACAGACCCTGAGCTACGTCAGCTGGTTCCTGTTACCTACCATGAGTTTCTGGATGTCTTCAGTAAGCGTGGGGGTGACACCTTACCCCCACACTGGCCCTACGATTGTCCTATCAAACTCCTCCCAGGAGCTGAGATCCCCTTCGGCCGCATTTTCCCCTTGTCAGAACGGGAATCTGGAGTACTAAAGGACTACATTGATGAGAACCTTGGGAAGGGGTTCATCTGGCCATCTACCTCCCCGGCCGGTGCAGGCATATTCTTTGTGGAGAAGAAAGACCATTCCCTGAGGCCATGTGTAGATTACCAGGACTTGAACAAAGTAACTATTAAGAACCGCTACCCCCTTCCCTTGGTTCCTGAACTGTTCCAGAGACTTAAATCAGCATGCATTTTCACCAAACTTGATTTAAGAGGAGGGGGATGAGTGGAAGACCACTTTCACACTAGATACGGACACTTTGAGTACCTAGTAATGCCCTTCGGCCTCTGCAATGCCCTGGCCACCTTCCAGTACTTCATTAATGACATCTTCAAGGGCGTGGCCTGAAGCGGCATGTGATCGGACGTGTTTTTCAGCAGCTCCGGATCTCCTCGGCATAATCCTTTGCAATCCTGCGTGCCTGTACCCTGTGAAGCCTCAATCCACCTCTGCCTGGTTGCTGTACGGCTTCCCCTGCTCTGTGAGGCGATAGTTGATGGGAAAGAGGAGAAAGAAGCAGCCTCCAGCCGCAATGAATATCACCACTCGTTCAGGCCTTGGGGGCCAAGATGGCCGCCGCTCCACCGCCCCGCTCCCCTC
>BLSH010233013.1:9258-24407 GCA_018402905.1 Glandirana rugosa
CAAAGGTCTACAAACGTCTTGTCACTATACCCAAGCGGGCCAAAATAAATTTCACAATGTGTGTCAAAGGTCTACAAACGTCTTGTCACTATACCCAAACAGGGCAAAACCGGGCGAACCCATATCACTGTTCTGCAAACATCTGGAAACTGTGTGTAACACTTTAACTAAAACTGGGACAAACCCATACTACTGTTCTGCAAACATCTGGAAACTGTGTGTAACACTTTAACTAAAACCGGGCGAACCCATATCACTGTTCTGCAAACATCTGGAAACTGTGTGTAACACTTTAACTAAAACCGGGACAAACCCATATCACTGTTCTGCAAACATCTGGAAACCGTGTGTAACACTTTAACTAAAACCGGGACAAAGCCATATCACTGTTCTGCAAACATCTGGAAACTGTGTGTAACACTTTAACTAAAACCGGGACAAACCCATATCACTGTTCTGCAAACATCTGGAAACTGTGTGTAACACTTTAAATAAAACCGGGACAAACCCACATCACTATTCTGCAAACATCTGGAAACTGTGTGTAACACTTTAAATAAAACCGGGACAAACCCATATCACTGTTCTGCAAACATCTAGAAACTGTGGGTAACACTTTAACTAAAACCGGGACAAACCCATATCACTGTTCTGCAAACATCTGGAAACTGTGTATGAAACTATAGCAGAGAGAAGAACAGGGATATGCGTTCGCTCTGCTATAGTTTCACATAGAGTTTTTAGATGATTTTAGAACAGTGATAACTTCCAGAAGTTCGCTCAACTCTAGTACTGACTAGTATTCCTATGTTTCTCTTCTCCCACAATTCTTTCAGCTAATGTGACCCCAGTGCTGAGGGAGAGGGGCACAGGAGGCTCAAACAAACATGCTGTGGAGGCAACAGATATCTCCTTATTAACTGATGACTAGAGTTGAGCGAACACCTGGACGTTCGGAGGATCCGAACGAACTTTGGGAAAAAGTCCGGGTTCGGCACAGAACGTTGCCCGAACTTTATCCCGGACCCCGAACCCCATTGAAGTTAATGGGGACCCGAACTTTTAGGCACAAAAATGGCTGTAACAAAGTCCTGGCAAGTGCTAGAGGGCTGCAAAAGGAAGTAAAATGGGGGTAAGAGTATGGGAAGGGGGCGTGTTTGTGGAGTAGGAGCCTAGAGGTTGATTAGGCCGTTACCGTGGCAGTGTAGGTGGAAGTGGCGGTGGTCGAGGAGGAGGAGGTAGCCAACACTGTTTTTTTTTTGTTTGTTTGTTTATAATTGGAGTAGTCCCCAAAATATTGAGGCATATTCAAAAAAACAAGTATACGAATGGCTGTGTGAGTCCGGTCTAAATGTTTATTCTGCACAAGGTACAGACAAGTCTTGTGGGATCCATGCCTGGTTCATTTTAATAAAGGTTAGCTTGTCCACGTTGGCTGTGGACAGGCGGCTGCGCTTGTCTGTGATAACGCCCCCTGCCGTGCTAAACAAACGTTCAGACAATACACTGGCTGCAGGGCAGGCCAGCACCTCCAAGGCATAAAGGGCAAGCTCAGGCCATGTGGCCAATTTGGGGACCCAGCAGTTGAATGGGGCAGACCCATCAGGCAGTACGTGTAGGCGTGTGCACACATACTCTTGCACCATGTTGCTGAAATGCTGCCTCCTGCTAAGACATTGTCTATCGGCTAGTGGTGCTGTTTGTTGTGGTGGGCTGCTGACAAAGCTTTGCCACATTTCAGTAATGCTAACCCTGCCTTCTGAGGTGCTGGCGGTGGCACAGCTGCGTTGGTGGCCTCTTCCTCCTCTGCCTTCGCCTTGTGCTTCCACTAAGCTCCCGTTGTCATTTGGGAATGCCCTCAGCAGCGCCT
Organism: Glandirana rugosa; assembly: GCA_018402905.1. Lineage (NCBI taxonomy): Eukaryota > Metazoa > Chordata > Amphibia > Anura > Ranidae > Glandirana > Glandirana rugosa. Next base: position 11,129 of record BLSH010233013.1, read on the forward strand.
CTACCAGTGTGCGCTTGTAGTCGCGCATCTTCCTCTCACGCTCCAGTGAGGGAATTAAGGACGGCACGTTGTCCTTGTAACGGGGATCCAGCAGGGTGGCCACCCAGTAATCAGAAGAAGTTACAATGTGGGCAACTCGGCTGTCATTGCGCAGGCATTGCAGCATGTAGTCGGCCATGTGTGCCAGGCTGCCCAGAGGCAAAGACAAGCTGTCCTCTGTGGGAGGTATATCATCTGTGTCCTCTGTATCCCCCCAGCCACGCTCCAGTGATGCCCACGAGCTGCGTTGGGTGCCACCCTGCTGCGATTTCTCCTCCTCCTCATCTTTCTCGTCCTCCTCGTCCTCCAGAACTGTGCCCTGGCTTGAATATTTTTGACCTGGCCTATGCTGGTGCAGGAACACACCCTCCGAGCCACTTGCGAATGATTGGCCTGATAACCATGGAAATTACCCCCCTTCCTCCTACTCCTCCTCATCCTCCTGTGCCACATCCTCTTCCATCATGGCCCGAAGTGTTTTTTCAAGGAGACATAGAAGTGGCATAGTAACGCTGAGAACAGCGTCATCGGCACTGGCCATGTTGGTGGAGTACTCAAAACACCGCAATACGCTACACAGGTCTTGCATGGAGGCCCACTTGTTGGTGGTGAAGTGTTGCTGTTTCGCAGAGCGACTGACCCGTGCGTGCTGCAGCTGAAACACCACTATTGCCTGCTGCTGCTCGCACAGTCTCTCCAGCATGTGCAAGGTGGAGTTCCACCTTGTGGGCACGTTGCAGAGGAGGCAGTAAGCAGGAAGGCCGAAGTTCCGCTGCAGCGCAGACAGGTGAGCAGCAGCAGGGTGAGAACGCCGAAAGTGCACACAGACGGCCCACACTTTCTGCAGCAGCTCTGACATATCCGGGTAGTTTTTTAGAAATTTCTGTACCACCAAATTCAGCACATGCGTCAGGCAAGGGATGTGCGTCAAACGGGCTCGGCCCAGAGCCGCTACGAGATTTCGGCCATTGTCGCACACGACCAGGCCGGACTTGAGACTCAGTGGCAACAACCACTCATTGGTCTGTTGTTCAATGCCCGTCCACAGCTCCTGCGCAGTGTGGGGTTTATCCCCCAAACATATCAGTTTCCCCCTGGATGTGCTGATGTTGGTGGTGAAGGTGTTACGCTGAGCAGATGAGTAGGTGGTCGAGGAGGAGGAAGCGCAGTAGGAGGAGGAAGCAACATGAGGCAAAGAGAAATGCCCTGCAATCCTCGGTGGTTGAAGGACATGTGCCAAATGGCTAGCCTGCTCAGGCCCACCCACCACTACATTTGCCCAGTGTGCAGTTAGCGAGATATAGCGTCCCTGCCCGTGCTTACTGGTCCATGTATCAGTGGTTATGTGGACCTTGCCACAGATGGCATTGCGCAGTGCACACTTGATCTTGTCCCCGACTTGTTTGTGCAGGGAAGGGATGGCTCCCCTGGAAAAGTAGTGGCGGCTGGGAACCACGTACTGTAAACCATCAGGTTTTTGAAACTGTCTGTGCCAACCAGACGGAATGACAGCATTTCAAAGGCCAGGAATTTTGAAATGCTGGCATTCAGGGCCAGGGATTGCGGGTGGGTAGGGGGGTACTTCCTCTTTCTCTCCAGTGTTTGGGAGATGGACAGCTGTAAGCTTCCATGGGACCATGTGGAAATGCTTGGGGACGGTGGCAGACATGGTGGTGTTACTGTCATATTGTCTGTTTGCTTGGTGGCAGGTGACACTGTCACTGTAGAGGTGGAGGAAGAGGCCGAGGCAGCAGCAGAAGAGGAAGCAGGAGGAGGCCGAGACCTTTCTTGGATGTTGAGGTAATTATTCCAATGCAGCTTGTGCCTTGAATTTAGAAGCCTGGTCATGGGGGTTGTGCTCAGGTTGAGAACATGTATGCCCCGGCTCAGGCTATCATTGCACAGCTTGCAAACCACTCATGTCTTGTCGTCAGCACATTGTCTGAAGAACTGCCACGTGGGGGAACGCCTTTGAGCTGCCTTTGGTGTGCTAGGTCGCTGGGTGCGGTGGGTAGTAGCAGGCATACTGTCTAGGGGACGCTCGCTCTGCTTTTGCAACCTGCTTCCTCTTTTGCTGTGCTGGTGCCTTTGTGCGACCACCACCTCTTCCCTCCAAACTGCACACGTCACTCGCATGACCCGTATTTCATGTGGGGTCTAGGACCTCAGCATCCTCCACATCATCTGCCACCCACCCTTCACCACTGCCCTCCTTGTCAGTCTGCACACTGAGGCAAGCTGCAGCAGTTAGCAGTTGGCACCTGTGTTTCGTCATCATCAGAGATGTGCTGCGCTGGTGTTTCCATGTCCTCATCCTGCAACAGAAGTGGTTGGGCATCGGTGCACTCAATGTCTTCCACTTCTGGGGCAGCGCTATATGGATGGCCCACGGAAAGCACACCAGGAGAGTCATCAAAAAGCATAAGAGTCTCTTGCAGGACTTGGGGCTCAGACTGCTTGGCTAATTTACAAGGGGCTGAGGTGAAAGACAGATGTCCATGGGGTTCAGGTGCCAACTCTGAGCTTTCATCAAGGGACCGGGAGGGAGACAATGTGAAGGAACTGGAGGCATTGTCAGCCACCCAATCTACTATCGCCTGTACTTGTTCTGGCCTCACCAATCGTTGAGGGGCATTCGGGCCTACCATATACCGGTGAAGGTTCTGTTGGCTACCTGAGGAAGGTGTTTCCCTTGTGCGTGTAGCTGGCACACCTCGACCACGTCCTCTACTTCCAACAGGAGGTTCACCAACACCAGCAGCACCAGCGTCACCAGCAGCACCATGACCACATCCCTTATTTGCTCTCCTCATTGTGCCCGCAAATGTACTATGGCCATTTTTCTCTAGGTTCATCAGTGAGTGGGCCTCTTTTCTCTGCTCGTCTGGCAGAAGAAAGGCACAGCGCCATATAGTGGACTAATCGGAGACTACAAACCCAGCTTATTCATCCCACATATATCAGAGAGATAGGTATATGCAGATCCCAAGCTATAACGATCAGCTGTGATGTGGGACTGACGATTTCTACCTGGAAAATATACACATATAATGAGCTGTGTTTTATCGTAATTCTGGTGAGTCTCTCCTTATAGGGGGTGAGCCCCTCTGCTTCACTTGTGGTGTGGTGGCGGACCTTGATTTTGAGGACACAGCGTGTATTGAATTACCCCTGCTTTTGGACTTTGCATGTTCGGACTTTATCCATTCATTTATTTACTTTTGGGTAGTACTATCTACCCTTTCACAATTTTAATTTACTAAATCTATCGAGCGCTGTTATTTTCAACTGATTGACTTGTTAATTATCTGGATTTTGGTTTGCATATATATATATATATATATATATATATATATATATATATATATATAAAGTATCTCACAAAACTGAGTACACCCCTCACATTTTTGTAAATATTTTATTATATCTTTTCATGTGACAACACTGAAGATATGACACTTTGCTATGTAAAGTAATGAGTGTACAGCTTGTATAACAGTGTAAATTTGCTGTCCCCTCAAAATAACTCAACACACAGTCATTAATGTCTAAACCACTGGCAACAAAAGTGAGTATACCCCTAAGTGAAAATGTCCAAATTGGGCCCAATTAGCCATTTTCCCTCCACAGTGTCATGTCACTCTTTAGTGTTACAAGGTCTCAGGTGTGAATGGGGAGCAGGTGGGTTAAATTTGGTGTTATTGCTCTCACTATCTCATACTGGTCACTGGAAGTTCAACATGGCACCTCATGGCAAAGAACTCTCTGAGGATCTGGAAAAAATAATTGTTGCTCTACATAAAGATGGCCCAGGCTATAAGAAGATTGTCAAGACCCTGAAACTGAGCTGCAGCATGGTGGCAAAGACCATACAGGGGTTTAACAGGACAGGTTCCACTCAGAACAGGCCTCATCATGGTCGATCAAAGGAGTTGAGTGCACATGCTCAGCATCATATCCAGTGGTTGTCTTTGGGGAATAGACGTATGAGTGCTGCCAGCATTGCTGCAGAGGTCAAAGGGGTGGGGGGTAAACCTGTCCATGCTTAGACCATATGCCACACACTGAATCAAATTGGTCTGCATGGCTGTCATCCCAGAAGGAAGCCTCTTCTAAAGATGATGCACAAGAAAGCCCACAAATAGTTTGCTGAAGCCAACAGACTAAGGACATGGAATACTGGAACCATGTCCTGTGGTCTTATGAAACCAAGATAAACTTATTTGGCACAGATGGTGTCAAGCGTGAGGAGTACAAAGATACCGGGGAGGGAAAATGGCTAATTGGGCCCAATTGGGATATTTTCACTTAGGGGTGTACTCACTTTTGTTGCCAGTGGTTTAGACATTAATGGCTGTGTGTTGAGTTATTTTGAGGTGACAGGCAATTTTACTTTTACCCAGAAGTGTCCTCTTCTAGGCACTGCATTCATTTTCCTTTTTAGATATGAAGCCTTCTTGTAGCTCATTGTTTAACCAGTTGCCGACCCCCTGCCATCGCTTGACGGTGGCAACATAGCTCTCCTGCGCAAACCGCACAGGAGCGAGGATCGTGGGCACGCGTGCCACCGGAGGCACGAGCGTGCACTCAATGTGTATCGGGGGAGCCAGGGAGCAAGTAGGGCAGACTCGATGTCTGCCGGCTACCCGCAATCGCTCCCCCACAGTGACAGAACGGGGATCCGTGTATGTAAACACACAGATCTCCATTCTGACAGGAGAGAAGGAGTGTGATCGTATGCTCCCTGTATATGGGAGCAACGATCACTCTCCTCCCCCAGTCAGCCCAGCCCTCACACAGCTAGAAACATAAATCAGGGAACACATTTAACCCTTTGATCACCCCTATGTTAACCCCTTCCCTGCCAGTGACATTTACACAGTAATCAGTGCATTTTCAAATCACTATATAAATGCCAATGGTCCCAAAAGAGTGTCAAAAGTGTCCGACATGTCCTCCATAATATCACAGTCCAGCTAAAAATCGCAGATCGCCGCCATTACTAGTAAAATAAAAAAAATATAAAAACCCCATAAATTAATTCTCATCGTTCATAAAGCGGCAACTTTGCGCAAACCAATCAATATACACTGATTGCGATTTTTTTTTACCAAAAATATGAGGAAGAATATATATCGGCTTAAACTGATGAATAAATTATTTTTTTAATATTTTTTTTGGATATGTATTTTAGCAAAAAGTAAGATATATTGGGTTTTTTGCAAAATTGTCACTCTTTGTTTGTTTATAGGGCAAAAAATAAAAACTGCAGAGGTGATCAAATACCACCAAAGGAAAGCTCTATTTGTGGGAAAAAAAGGACGTCAATTTTGTTTGGGTACAATGTTGCACGACCGAGCAATTGTCAGTTAAAGAGATGAAGTGCCAAATCGCAAAAAGTGCTCTTGTCAGGAAGGGGGTAAACCTTTCTGGGGCTGAAGTGGTTAAGATCAGGGCTTTTTTTCTCAGAGGAGAGGCGCAGGACCAGGTCATGCCCATACCCATCTCCTAGAACCGCCCCCAGAACCGCCCTGAAAACCACCCTTTTAGAGAACAGGGAACAAAGAATAATTTGGGCTACACAAGTAATTTGTATGGAATTTAATAAAAATGCAATGCAGTAAAATGTGCAAAAAAAGTAATTATCCAGCACTTACCAAAGTAAGCTCAGAGGCACTTCCAGATGATTTCAGCATTCTTGTCATATGTATCTTCTCTGCTTCTCCATCTGCTTGTCACATCAGTAGCAGTGTGACGACTACGAAGTAGCCACGAGTCAACATTTTTAGAGGGGTCAAAACTACATAGAGGAGGACCATTAACTCTGATAAACAGTAGTCCTGAAACAGTTTTTGTCAGAAGGGAAGCTCTGTTGGGAGTAACTATTAAATTAAAATGTAAGTATTGCATGATTACAAACTCTCATCTGAATATGATTATGTACTTTTTTGAGCATAGGGCATAGAGCATAGGGCGACTGAGTATACAAGTGTGAAGAGGGACAAATACAAAGAATAGGATATATTCAATTGCCGATGTTAATGCAACTCAGCTGTCAGAGAATGCTTATCAGACGTTTGGCTCGCAGAAATATACATCCACGCAGAGATATTAACCACATCAGACTCAGAAGAATTTGCCTCCTTAATGACCAGAGAACTTTTTGCTATACGGCACTGCGTCGCTTTAACTGACAATTGCGACGCTGTACCCAAACAAAATGGACATCCTTTTTTTCCAACAATTAGAGCTTTCTTTTAGTGGCATTTGATCACCTCTGCGGTTTTTATTTTTTGCAGTATAAACAAACAAAGAGCGACCATTTTGAAAAAAAAACAAGTTTTTTACTTTTTGCTATAATAAATATCCAAAAAAAAACATAACAAAACAAATTTCTTCCTCAGTTTAGGCCGATATATATTCGGCATATATTGATTGGGTTGCGCAAAAGTTATCGCATCTACAAATTATGTGAATAGATTTATAGCATTATTACTATATTTTTTTTTTTACTAGTATTGGCAGCAATTTGCGATTTTTATCGGACTGCGACATTGCGGCGGACAGATTGGACACTTTTGACACTTTTTTGGGACCAATGACATTTATACAGCGATCAGAGCTAAAAATAGCCACTGATTACTGTATAAATGTCACTGGCAGGGAAGGAGTTAAACTCTAGGGGGCGATCAAGGGGTTAAGTGTGTTCCCTCCGTGTGTTCTAACTGTATGGGGGCTGGGCTGGCAAGGACATGACAGATCTCGCTGTTCCCGATCGCTGGGAACAGTAGATCAGTGTCATGTCCCCTGACAGAATGGGGATCCACCTCGTTCACGGACCGCCATACAGCTATGGCGATTCATGCAGGAGGCCTACCTGCCACTGTATAATGATGGCAGCTGGTCGGCAAGTGGTTAACAGAATGCGCATGCACACGGGCTATTTAAGGATGTTCCTGCTCATGTTTAAGTGCAGACCTGCCTTTCAGCTATTCCCTACGTCCTGCTGCTTCTCTATATGTTCCCTTGTTGTTGACTCAGCTTGCCTCTGACCTGACCTTGGATCCTGATTCTGTCTTGTTACCATTTCCTGACCTTCGGCTGGATTTCCATGCAAAGTTACTATTTCTAACCTGATGTTCTGCCAGCCTCCCTATCAACACCTACCTGCACTTGCGTTCCTCATGTCCTTTGGTACCTTCTGTTCCATCTTCAGCGGGGCCTGTGCAGGAGATACGAGAGAGGACTACCTTTAATTTCAGTCTCTGATAAGCTATGTGACATCAGCTCTAAACAGCTCTAGTTCCCATTATCTGAAAATCATTTCTCAAATCCTCTGTCTTTTTTTCTTGTACATGGTGTTTATTCTTAGATTTCGGCACAGTGGTTTATTGGTTTGCGCTTCTGTTTTCAGCACTAGGGTCCTCAGTTTGAATTCCAATCTACATGTGTCCCTGTGTTTGCATGGGTTCCCTTCAGGTACTCCTTTTTCCTCCCACACTCCAAAGACATACTGGTAGGTTAACTGGCTCCTGTTTAAATTGGCCCTTGTGTGTGTATATGTATGTGAGATAGGAACCTTAGACTAAAAGCTCCTTAAGTGCAGGGACTGATGTGAATGTAGTATGAAAAGTGCTGTGCAAATCTTTGGAGCTATGTAAATACTGTTAATAATAATTATAATTTACGGTGACTTGGTCTTGCTAATCTTTCAGAGCCTGGATCTCTTTCTTGCCATGCAGAATTATTAGCTTCAGGCTGAAATCTACCAAATCTTTCTTCTTCATCATCGAAAGAAGAAATCATTTTTTCAAAGTTCCTCTTGTCTAGCTGGGCAATAATGAGCCCCCTGCAGTTTTGGGCCAGAATGTCTCACTGAATGGAGATCATTGTTGTAGTTCTGTAGTCTTTGTGACATTTTTATTTCGTTTCAAATCCAAAAATGCAGATTAGGAAGGCTGCGGTGCAGCCAGGAGCAAGTGGAAGCCTCAATAACTTTCTACAGAGAAGTATATGATGGTCCTCCATAAGCACAAATAACAATGTAATAGTTTACAAATCGGGTCTTTAGGAAGAGGTCTTCATCCTCCCATATTTTGTAACTGGTTATTGTTGTGCCATGTATCCTGCGTATGGAGGAATTATGAGTAAAAAGGATATGTCCTGGGGATCTGGTATACAGCTTAAAGCAGATCCCAATTAATTTGGGGTGTATTTTACAGTATGTATCATTAGTGTTATTAATGATAATAACAAAAATGAAATAAGGCTGCTATTTTGATACTCATACTAAGAAATGACAACATAATCGACTCAAATCGACTAAAATCCACAAAACTGAATGCTGTCTAATAAACTGCATCAATTCAATGAGTTTCACTCATTAATTATCAGTACCACTGGCATAGATTGAAACAGATGTTTCATTTAGTGGGGTTTGTAATTAACCCATAGGCAATCATTTTCTAGGGATTCCAACATTTAATTCACTTGTTATACACAGAGGTAGGTTAGGTCATTGTCAGATTTTAATAGCCAATAAAAGCAGATTGCTCAGCAGTGGGTTTTTAACTCAACAAACATTTCTCCAGGGCATTAACACAGTAGGGTGTTTGGAAAAGAATTTTCATACTCTCTCCATGTTATATTTTAAGCTTTTAGGTCACTGGTGTAAACTATTAAAACACACTCTGGAAAACATTTTAAAATAACTGACAATAATAAGATCTTTAGTATGCTCTCTCTTGTAAATAAACATGCATTTTTGCCATTTGGTGACAGAAATAACAGCAGAAGAAACCATTTCCTGATTTTTTCATTTATTTTTTTTTTTCATGCTTTCAGGGCAGTTTAAAGTGGTTGTCAAGTCATGACAACCACGTTAAACTACAGGTAAGCCTATATTTTGGCTTACCTGTAGGTCCCGGGAATATCTCCTAAACTTGCACCATTTAGGAGATATTCCCTGTATTTGCATGTGCCAACGTCTTCGGCACATGCGCAGTGAAGAAACGGCCCGACTTCACTAAAGCTTTGTACATACGGGGCGATGATTGTATACAACAGGTCGTACTAACGACCATTGTATAGGAAATCGATCGTTCGTATGCGCGATTTGAACAGTCGAACATACGACGGTCGTACAAGGGGAGTTGTATGAGCAGACTACAAAACTTGGTCGTATAATCAAGCGCTCATACGACCGTTGTATCGTGTGTACAGAGCAGTTGGTACAACAAGTTGTATTGTGCAAAACAAGCATGCTCCAGGTCAGGAACGGCCAGAAGTGTCAGTTCGTGTAAACCTAGGTTTCTATTTCACAATGCATATTCGTTCGTCTATTGGCAATTTAATTCAAATAGCAAAATGCAGCGCATATTAGCATCTTTTTCAATGGGATAATAATGAAGATGCACATTGCTAGTGATACACATGTTACAAATGTAATAAAAGACAGCTGTTCTGTAGTGATATTAATAGAATTTGCATTATTTTTAATCTCTTTTATTCTATTTAACATTTCCCCAACATTATAATCTCTGAAATATAAGAATTCCTTTAATTGAACTTGTTTGTGGTCCCTTGCTATTTGTTCTAACTTTTCTTTTTAATGTAACTGCCTACTTCAAACTTGTCATTTTCTTTAATAAACTTAGGCAAGTATTGTTATTTTAAATATTCTTTATTTTTGAATCATAAAGAATAGAAAATAAATTATGGCAGCAATTTTTAGGGAAAGAAAATATAACATAAAAAAACTGTTTTATCACAACAAAATATGGTAAAAATTAAACCAAACAAGAAAAACAACAACAAAAATACAGAAAAATAAAGAAAACACTCAATGGGGGTATTGCCCATAATCCCCAGACCAGGGTTGTTGGGTACTGTGAGGATAAAACTGGTACTGGCCAGCCTGTTGGTGTGGTAGTTGGGTTGGGTGGTAAGATGGGGTAGGTGGTGGAGGTGGAGGGACATCTTCCTGGAGTCTCATGTGTTGGGTAAGGAGCCCCATCACCCCCTTAAAAAGGACCTGGCTCATGAGCACCTCAGCTTTTATTTTTTGAAATCCCTCCATCTTCTTGAGCTTTGCTGCTGCGTAAGCAAAGGACTCCTCCTGCTCTGGCTCTTTGGAGGACTTGGATTGCCTGCTGGAAGAAGGAGGAAGCAGCTTCATCCACATTCTGCGCCTTCCTCTTTCTTTTCCTCCCAACCTCCCGAGGAGGAATTTGGGACTGGCATGGTTGGGACATGCCAGCTGCCTCCTCCTCAGTCACCGTGTCGGTGACACTTTCCTGTGTATAAAAAAGTGACATTATTAGAATATGTTTGTTTGTGTGGGTGATTAATCCAAACAAATTTACATTTCATGACTGTTGCTTATTGAATAATTAGAAATAACAAACACTAGCATTCTGGCACCAGCATTTTGATTTATCCTTAAAATTACTTTAGGCCACAACTGGGTTTAGATCTAGAAACAAATGTGTTAAGACTCAAATGTTTGGACAATAATGTTTAGTTCTTATCATTGTATTTTATCTTTACAATATGTTCATCGACACTATACCTGTGTCAAGACGGCCTCCTCATCTTCATCTTCAGGTCTAGGAGCCATGACCTCACCAGAAGTAGAGGGAAGGGTTGAAAGGGAAGGCCTAGCCTCTGATGAATGCTGTAGGAACTGCAGGCTGTGAAAGTACCACAGCTTAGGTACGTACACCGCAGATGCTGCAGCTCCGGACCTTTTGGATTCCTCGACCTTCTTCACCTCCCTCCCAAAGTTTGTCCTAATGTTGGCAATTTTTGTCCTCACATATTTTGTGGTTGCCTCAGGATTTATTTGCTTAAACAGCTTCACCAGCTGGTTTAGAGCTGCCTGCTTGCGGGCCCTATTAAAATAATCCTTCAGGTGAACATTCCACAGACAGGGTAGCTGTCGGTATAAATCAATAAATTGCGAAGTCCTGCGAAAAAAAAACGGTCACTCATTATGCCTGCAAGACACAAGACAAAGCATCATGCAACTTCACCCAGCATACCCCTATAAAAGCCCCACCAAATCTAGGCCCCAAGCCAAGCAGTATTAGGCTTGCCACATCATCCCTTTAATCCAGGACACATATGAATTACACAGGTTCAGAGGCTAATTTAATGCAGATTAGGCACCAAGTGAGTTTACTTACCACCTTAATCAGCCACAGAACATGAGTAATTAATATGTGTCCTGAATTAAAGGGATGATGTAGGAACCCTAAGCAGTATAAGCCATTCTTCCCAATGCAATCCAAGCATAACAGTATAGGCCTCTACCTACCTATATCAGAAATTCCAGGAGAACCTTCGGTTGAACAGTGAGCGCACGCGTTCGTTCCCACACAGCAGTCGTTCCCACAGAGCGTTCCTACCTACGGCAGTTTCCGTGAACGTTCGTTCGTCTTTTGTGACGCTGGGGTGTGACACGTACCAACGCCTCCACGGAACGAACGAACGATCGCAACACCACGATCGAACAACGAGCAGCAAGCATGGCGGATTCCCGCAGGAGCCACAGGAAAGTGAAGGCCACCCCCATGACCAGGCCAGAAATGGTGGATATGGTTGGAATCCTTGAGGCCAGAGATTATGACTGCAAAAGGGGGGCGTATGAGAGGCCCAACAGCCACAAGGATTACATCCTGGAGAGGGTGATTGAGAGGCTGTCATCCAAATATAGGGTCCAGCGGGCCAAGGATCAGCTGCGCAAGCGCTGGTCCGATCTTAAGCACAGGGAGCCCGACCAGCTGCGCCGGATCCATCGGATCCTCGAAAAAAGTAAGCAAAATGTTTTTGTAACCAGTATGTAGATGTGTAAATTTGGTGGCTGGATCTGTTCTTGCTCAAAGTAGCTAGAGAGAATTATCTGTCAATTTTGGAAATCTTTGTATGCCTTGGGGTTCTCAAATTTCATTTCCAAATCAAGCATACTGTATTTGAAGAATACCATTTCAGACTGTTTTCAGACATTCCTTTAGCTTTTGCACTTATGTTCTTTTTGTATTTTGCAACAAGAAAACTAAAAAGCAAAGGCTCCACCCCCCTCAGGGACCAACGGATGATCCCACCCCTGGCCCGTCAGCAGAGGCGGTGTCAAGCCCACCTTCACGCCCAGAAGGTAAGTGCTAAATGACAATTATACAAATTATGCCACAGACAGGGGTGCTGCTAGGTGGCCAAAAGGGCGGGGGCGGGGGTTTCAGGCCTAAATTAAAGGATAAGTATCACTTTACTGGCTGCTGACTGATTCATCAGTGCCCATTAATCCAGCCTTGCTAGTGCAGATATGGTGAGAGGATAGCCCCCAGTGCTGGAAGGCACACAAATGCATATGATGGATAGCAGAAAGCCCAAATCCCATAGGAGCGAGGGGCGGAGGGGAGCAGCTGTAGGAGTTGACGAATGTTGCCACTTGTCAAGTATTTTGGCCCTGGCAAATGGCATCATCATCCATTTGTTGTTGTTTTGTTTCAGAAAATACTACAGAGGCCCCCCCAAGCCGGTGGTGCAAGTCCACCATATGTGCCCAGCCCAGCCCAATTGCAAGGTTGGTACACTTGAATCATATCCCACAATGTATGTGTTGAACCTGTAGTGACTTTGGGATGCTCAATGAATGCATTATTTTTTTTTTTTAGAAGAACCGGATTGCCAGGAGCTGCCCCAACATCCGGAGTCCCCGAATGAACCTGTCGTTTGCCCTTGTAAGTACTGTTCTATTATTGTTTCTTGTGTATTGACATGTCTATTGCAAAAGCGTTTGACACCGTTCCCCACACACGGCTAATGTGTAAGGTAAAGTCTACAGGCTTGGAAAGATCAATTTGTAAATGGATAGAAAACTGGCTAAAAGACAGAATGTCATGAATGTTCCCGTTTGCTGTCCAAGTAAGCCCCTGAGGCCTACAACCCCGTCGAGGACCGTTAGGCCAAGAAGATTTTTTTTTTTTATTACGTAAGTAACTCGTAGGGTTTCAGTGATGTCCAAGTTGTGTATGTAACACCCTATACTAAGTTCACATGGTTGGAACGTTAACCCGACCCGACCCGTGTATACCACCTGAACGTGGTGGCCGAACCCCCCCGGAGACATCATAAAAGACTTTGTTTTGTTGTTGTTTACCTACTACTACGGTAAACGGTCCCGGTTTTATGAACTGTTCACCGTTGTAAGCAGTTGAGGATGTCGACGAGGGGAGGCGGG
>BLSH010233013.1:33058-76070 GCA_018402905.1 Glandirana rugosa
TATGGCTTTGCTCTGCTATAGTTTCACACACAGTTTCCAGATGATTTTAGAACAGTGATATGGGTTCTCCCGGTTTTAATTTAAGTTTAACACACAGTTTCCAGATGATTGTAGAACAGTGATATGGGTTCTCTCGGCTAATTTATACTTTTTTCACACAGTTTGAAGATGATTTTAGAACAGTGATATGGCTTCTACCGTTAATTAATACTTTTCACACACAGTTTGAAGATGGTCCACATCCACCTCCATTTTTGATTTTTTTATGTTTTTATTTTTTAAAAAATATTTAAAGTTATTTCCCTGTCCCCATTTCTTTGTAGGGCACTTGCAGACCTTTAGGACTTTCCAGGACTTTTTTACAGCCATTTTTGTGCCTAAAAGTCCGGGTCCCCATTGATTTCAATGGGGTTCGGGGTCCGGGGCAAAGTTCGGGTTCTGTCTGGACCCGAACCCGGACTTTGTCCCGAAATTCGGCCGAACCAGCAGAACCCGAACTTCTAGAAGTTCACTCAACTCTAGTGAGCACGGATGCATGGGTGTGCATGGCGGGATGGGTGAGCACAAATGCATGGGTGTGCACGGCTGGATAGGTGAGCATGGCTGCATGGGTGAGCACAGATGCATGAGTGAACACAGATGCATGGGTGAACACGGATAAGGCTGGATGGGTGAGCACGGCTGGATGGGTGAGCACGGATACATGGGTGAGCATGGCTGGATGGGTGAACACGGATGCATGGGTAACGGATGAGGCTGGATGGGTGAGCATGGATGAGGCTGGATGGATGAGGCTGGATGGGTGAGCATGGATGGATGGCACTTCAGATCCTGCCCACAGCACCGCTGCTTCTAATCTCTCCCCCTCTCCTCTCACACTGCACCGATCGGTGCAGAGAGGGGAGAGACAAGCCGGACATCTGCCGGCTTGTTTACATCTGATAGCTCTGTCATTTGACGGAGTGATCACGTGGTAAACAGCCGCTGCGAGCAGTCATTTACTGTGATCTGTAATGCGCCAGGTCTCACGGACCTGTCGGTCACGGATACTCCCGGGTGCGCACCCCAGGGGGCACGCAGGAGCGCGATTCTGGGAGGACATTATAGTACACCCTCCCAGGATAATGGATCCGCCTTTCGGCCGTGCAATTACATTACACGGTCGGCAAGTGGTTAAGACTGCATTAAGATAAAAAAATGCTTAGGCTTTAGAACCACTTTAAAGCATTGGTATTGTTCCTGTGTTACCCTCAATTTAGGAGAAGGACCCTTGGAATTGTGGCAGTACAGTACAGTACCCTGAAACGGGGTTAAAATGTAGTACAGGCCAGATTTTGTAGAGAGCAGGCACCCTGATGGTGCAGATTTATGCTGGGTTCTTAGATTAATCAGAGCTAGGGCTCAGGGCTCCTCTCCTGGGAGTCAGTGTGTGTGTTGCAAGGGAGCAGAGGTAGGTGCATGTCTGCACTGTGCTGTCCAGAACAGGACAGAGAAAGGCCCGAGCCTGAGAATGAGACAGAGCAGCAGGGAACTGCAGGAAAGACACTTTTTGTGCACGAGCACTGGGATGTGTGTTAGATGGTCTGGAGGACCAAAGCACGAGGCCTGAGCAGTAGAGCTGCAAAGAGATCCAAAAGGCTGAATATTGGGGGGTTTTGTCGTATTGATGGAGGAAAACCCCTGCGTTAGAAGCTATTTGTCTGTGAATTTTTTTCTGTCTAAATAAAAATGGGCAGAAAAGTACTGAAAAGGAATATTGGGAGTGAATGTTACTCACTGGCAAAAGCTACACATGAGCCAAGCAACCCCCAAGGTGTCACAGTTTTTAAAACTTTTTTTTGCTTTGGTATATTTCACCTATAGCAGCACTCAGCTTCCCATGCTTTTTTGACAAGCTTTTGCATAATTACCTTGAAAATGGTTAGAGTTTATTAACTCCCTAATAGATTTTCCCCCATAGACTTCATTTGGTTCTGTCAAACATCTGTGGTAGTGAGCCCTCGTAGATCACCAACTAAGGGTTCCCCAGGCGTGGAGTCTAAGCCCCAGCCTGCTTTATTACCAGAGCCCCTGATGGTGGGGATGGACTTGTAGCAAGCTGGAACCAGGTCGCATCCCCCAGGCACACCCAGCTGAGGATGCAGAGACCATTTGTGTATGCAGAGTACAAACAACAGGAGACAACAGGAAATCCAGGAGACAAACCAAGGTCAGGGTGGACAGCGAAAAAGCACAGATGGTAACAAAACCGGGGTCTGGATATGAGTAGTTAGGCACAGGCTACACAAGTAAAATGCGAACAGGAGCTCAGAGAACTGTGAAGTTGCTCAGGTATTGTGGGCTACACTGAGCATGTCTTATATAGGCAAGCAAACTAGGAGGAGGCCCAGTTTGAAGGAAATAAAGCCCACAGAATAGCAGGTGATGCCCAAAGGTGAGTACAGCCAAACAACACATGTAAGAGAATCAGGGTAGAGAAAGCACTGCAGCAAGGAGGTGAGGATACACAAGCAGAAGCTGCAGGCTAGCTTGTGACAGGTTTGGTCTTAAGTTTTCATTTTTTTGTACTTCACACTAGCTCTGACGACTCCCATACACAATTGCTTATCCCTATGTGTAATATTCTCAATATTGCCTGTTCTTGAACAGATACACCTTTGCTAGAATCATATAAATAAAAATTCACTACCTGTCAGTTGTAAACTAAACTACTATTTTCTGAAAAGACATGACAAAATGTTACAAAATGGAATAATTAAATTCATAAGTTAGGCTCGCCACACACGGTGTGAATCTTGGCCGGTTCAGCAGGAACTGGCCTATATTCGAACCATTAATGGGCAGGCCAAATGTACCAAGTTGATCGATCAATGAACTTGGGTACAACCAGCCTGCCGGATTCTCTTCTGATGATTGCAAGCATCTGCCAAAGCCGCTAACGATAATCACTGTCTTCTCCCAGTGGGGATGGCTTCCACTGCCCCCACCCCCCCGGCCCCAGCCGGGCAGACAGTTGCTCGGCAGGAGGGATTTCCCTGTCAACACTGTCTGTGTTGATGAGGGAATCATGCAAATTTCTTTCCTGCAACCCGTGGTGGCAAGAAAGAAATTTATACTGTCTACGGCCTACCTTAGGAGCATATAGATAGGACTGAGTAGTAAAATCAGTGAGCTGTCTTTGGCGCTGTCTAACACTAGGAACATGTCTACAGAAGGGTAGAGCATGGGGGTACCTTAGCAATGTGCTGCTGCTTCTTCACTGTCAGCAGCCTGGGGAAAGAGAAGTTCAGTTTGTCATCCATTCTTTTTCATATTCACCTATTGTAGGTATCATAGCAATGATTCAACTAGAAAAAGTGTGTTTAACTGTACATACAGTATATAAAAAGTGTGTAGTTATAAAAGCTTTTCACATTGCATTCATTTAAAAACACATGCACTACTCTGTGTACTTTAACATACATGGCCATTCCTTTTCAGGAGCTTTGAGATACAGTTTTGAATATTTTTATTCAAATGACAGAAATGACGTGTGCAGTGTGCTGTGCTGCAGTGTGTGTCCATTTGCACCTACTGTACATGTGCATTTATGGGCCAGTTCCATTTCATGGCAGTCTGTACCACTCTGTTCTCTGTGATCACGCTAAACTGGTTGAAGTGTTAGAGAGGAGTGGTCCTAGGAAGATTCAGTGTGCTTTCCTTTCTGGATTTAATAAAGTTGGATGTGATCTGAAATGAGAGCGTCATTTCCTGCTTGTATGCTAAGTTTATGGAGCATGGTTGGGCTCACTTTGGTCAGCACCTGAAGTTCCAGAGGCAATGCATTTATATAGGCTTCAAGCGGTGACATTTCTCTACAAGTACACACCACTGTGCCATGTTGGTGTGCTATAAAAAAAAAGCACAGCATGCAGTACACTTTTGACAGTGCAGTGTGATGCAATGCAATCCACAAAATCGCACTGCGGCCAATAGAACTGAATGAAATGTCACTTTGAGAGATTTCAATAAAGTTCTAGCAGAAAAAAAGGTTCTGTTTACAGCACAGTGGAGTTGCTGCCTGTTCATCGCACACCAGAGTCTGTGCAGTAGTGAACACTGCTAAAAATTCTAAATAAACAGGACTATGCAAAGTTGAATTATTTGTTTTACCTTTTAATCAAGTAAAAATTAAATATTTTCAAATGCAAACCTCTTTGAATCATAAAATCATGTAGCGTTTACCCCCAAAGAAGTTGTTGATTTATGAGTCCCCTGATTCCGGATAGCAACAACCCCCTTCTGGCAATGCCTGACACACAAAGGCTTTGAAGGAAAATGTAGTGGGCTACACACCCAACAAAGCAACATAATGGCAAGAGCAATAAACAGTCAGAAAGTAAAGGGAATTTGTAAAGCACAACAATAACCAACTGAATCGTGTATTTGTGGACCCAAATCCCACTGTATACCTAAATCCTGACTCTAGGGGGGTCCTAAATATAGGTGATACTTGTTTAGAGACTAAAAGTCTTAAGGTCTGTACACACAGTACAATTATCGGCCGAAAACTGTCATACGACAGCCTGTCCTACAATAATCCGACTGTTTGTACGCTCCATTCAACAGCCGATTTTGAATTATCGCCCAAAAGTTGTATGAGCAAACTAGAAAACTTTTGTCTGCCTACAAGGCATCATCCGATTTTCGTCTCATGTGTACAGAAGTTGGACAAACAAAAGTTGTAAGTACAAACACGCATTCTCAGAATCCAGGAAGTGTTCGGTCGTGTAAACCTGCGTCCGTAATTCACAATTCACATTCACCTGAACCACCTCTTTATACGCTCGTAACACGTCACTACATTTGGGTATGTTGAATGACAATTTGATTACCGTCAGTCTGCTAGACAAAATCACGGACAGCCGATTTTGGGAAAAGTTGGACGTGTGGTCATACAACAATAGCATTGTGTGTACGAGGCTTTAGAGTCTCTCTAAAATCCCCCCCACTGGGGTGATCTGATCCTGTGCCACCTTTCTTTATCCCTGGAGCAGGCTCTGCTGACTCCAACGCCCACAATGATCCCTGTCACATTTATCTTCCAAGCCTCAATATCAGCAATCAGTCTCCATGGCAACCTGGGAATTACACCGAACTTTCTTCTATCCTGTGTCTGCCTGCAATGGATTCCACTATCTTCACCTCACAACATGTGTTAGTGAAGGACGCATGCAAAATCACTAAGACTTCATTCAGATGGTAATAAAAAATTAAATTACAAGCGTTTTTTATTTATGGATCTAAATGCAGCTGCATTGTTTTCAGTGCAGACATTCACACAGGTGTGTAAACATGCATGACACAAAATCCAAAAATCTGTGTCTGATGACATACATATACACATATGCCAGATGCAAAAACACAGGACATTTTTACGCAAGTATTTAATGATCATTATGTAGGAACTTTTGTGCTTGTAATACGATCAGTAAAATTTTTACACGCATGTAAATGTCCCCTAAAATGTAAAAAGACACAAGCGCTCTTCATTTGTATCATGTCACAAACAGTCTTTACTGAGTTACCTTGTACTTACAACTTTTCAGTAGGAACCAGGCGAGATTCAAACCATTAGTGGGCAAGCTGAATGTACCAAGTTGATCAATCGCAAGTGGCTGCTATAGCTGCTAGCAATAATCACTGTCTTCTCCCATTGGGGATGGCTCCCCCAACCAGGAGAAGACAATGGCCCAGCAGGAGGGATTCCCCTGTCAGCACTGTCTGTGTTGATGGGTGAATTGAGCAATTTTTTTTCCCAAGGTTGCAGAAACAAAATTTGCTCCATTTTTGGCTGGCCCAAGTTTTGCTAGGGCATGTATACAGCCATGAGCAAGAGTATGGTAGTGTTCAGGTCTGGGGCAGTAAATCCATGGTTGAAAAACCTGTTTTTTCTACCCCCCTGGCTGCACCTGGGAACAAAGCCTTACTCCCTCAGAAGCCACACAGGGCCCCCAACCTCCCAGCTCCCATCCCTCTTAAAGCCACCACTAAATCAGTCCTTCTTAGATTTACACCCCATTTTTCATCCCAGTGACACCATAGGCATTGGGGCATTTTTCCTTATAGTGACACCACCAATGCAGGGGCATTTTTCCTCACAGTGTTGCTGGGGCATTTCTTTCCACATCACTTTGAGCTCCATATTTAATTGCAGGATAGAATGTGTACCGCTAGTAAACTCATATGTTTCATATAGTATGTTTCAGTGTGACGTGTTGCACGCATCGCTATTTACCCCACCCCACCTGGTGGCAGAGGGGTTGGGGGACGCCATTTGGCATCTTCACCCTGGGCATTGGATGACCTTGTCCTGGCACTGCTCCCAATTGACATTAACCGCTAATGTAAACAAAAGAACCTGGTGCAACACTGAATTGCATAAATTATGTAACATGTGCAAAAAAAAAATAACAAATACATTAAGATAAAAACTGTCCAGTAAAGTTCCAGTGCTGCCAATTACATAGTGTGTCTCTCAATCCAGATTAAAAACTAGTGCAAACAAGTGCTTTTCCAGATGCAGGTGTTTGCTTGTTCAAAAATTCCTCTAAATCAGTGCTCCTCTTTGATCAAAAAGTGCTTGTGCGTCACACTACTCCACCTCTCCCTTAGCGAGTTGCACTCACCAAATAATTAGTGACCCGTATGGGTAATAAGAAGGTCATTAGTGCTTGTCTATGAACTCTCATGCTTCATGGTCTCCTCCTTATATGGCTCCCTGGCATGCTTCCACACATTCAGTCTCCACTTCCAACCATTCCCGGGAATCAAGACCAAAAGAGAGACTAACAATAGTATAATTCTATTTATTAAACTGATTTAAAATAAACGTCTTGCCCTTACAGGATTTCCCATACAGATGCAGACTTTCTCTAGCTCAGTGATACCTTCTCTTCCTAACCATAATGTCACCGGACATCACGTCAAGAACATGGACACTATTGTTAATCTCTCTCTCCTGGTCTTTATTCCCAAGGATGGTTGGAAGTGGAGATTGAATGTGTAGAAGCATTCCTACTTCTTGGATAATTGTATTTGCATTTCCTTCATGGACCAAAGACTTCATATGTCTTACCCTTGTACAGTATCTAACAAAAGGGAGTACACCCCTCACATTTTTGTAAATATTTTATTCTATCTTTTCATTTGACAACACTGAAGAAATGACACTTTGCTACAATGTAAAGTAGTGAGTGTACAGCTTGTATAACAGTGTGAATTTGCTGTCCCCTCAAAATAACTCAACACACAGACATTAATGTCTAAACCGCTGGCAACAAAAGTGAGTACACGCCTAAGTGAAAATGTACAAATCGGGCCCAATTAGCCATTTTCCCTCCTCAGTGTCATATGGCGCGTTAGTGTTACAAGGTCTCGGGTGTGAATGGGGAGCAGGTGTGTTAAATGTGGTGTTATCACGCTCACTCTCTCATACTGGCCACTGGAAGATCAACATGGCACCTCATGGCAGAGAACTCTCTGAGGATCTGAAAAAAAGAATTGTTGCTCTACATAAAGATGATCTAGGCTATAAGAAGTTTGCCAAGGCCCTGAAACTGAGCTGCAGCATGGTGGCCAAGACCATACAAAACTCTCATACAAACTCTCACAGCTCCAGGGAAGGCTGGGACATGGAGTCTTACATCAAATCCCTCCCGACCAAGCATGATATTGAGGCCTACATTAACAGGCTAGAGAGAACGCATAAAAAGGAAATCTCTGACCTGCGCAGGGACCTAGGACGCCGCATGGAAAACATAGAAAACTCAGTGGAGGACTCCATTGCTAAAATCAATGATCATGAGGGGACCCTGCAGGAACATACAATACAAATACAACGGCCTTTCTATGGCCTGGATGACCAGGAAAATGGGAGTAGACGTAACAATATACGCATACGAGGCTTGCCAGAATCAGTTGAAACCCCAGACCTGGCCCCTGCAGCTATCTCTATCTTTAATCAGCACCTGAACAAGCCCCATTGAACTGGACCGCATCCACAGGTCTTTGGGACCCAGGATCCCTAATGTCGCATTTCCCAGAGATGTTATCTGCAGGATTCACTTTTTTCAAATTAAGGCTGATATAATGGAGGCTGCATGTTCACAAGATACCATTCTCTTCAATGATCACCCAGTCATGTTACTAGTAGAGTTGAGCGAACCTGGACTGTAAAGTTCGGGTCCGTTCCGGACTTTATGGAGTCCGTGCCCCGAACGGACTCCATATCATTTCAAAAAAAGTCCGGGATCGAGTTCGGTATTCGGGTATTTTTTGGTGCCTGTTGAATAGCTGCAGGGCAACCAATCAACAAGTGTTTCACTCGTTTGCCCTTAGAAGCCATCACAGCCATGCCTACTAATGGCATGGCTGTGATTGGCCAGTGCATCATGTGACCCAGACTATTTTTGGCGCCCGTTGAATAGCTGCAGGGCAGCCAATCAACAAGCGTTCCACTCTTTTGCCCTTAGAAGCCATCACAGCCATGCCTACTAATGGCATGGCTGTGATTGGCCAGTGCATCATGTGACCGAGCCTCTATATGAGCTGGAGTCACGTAGTGCCGCGTGTCACATACTCAGTCTCATACTGGAGTAGGGAGAGGTTCATGGCGCTGCTGTGAGGGAGAGATTAGCGTTCTAATATCATCTCATCCTGCATTAGGAACAGGTTCCTGGCGGTGCTGTGAGGGAAAGATTAGCATTCTGAAATCATCTGATACTAGAGTAGGGACAGGTTCCTGGTGCTGTGAGGGAAAGATTAGCGTTCTAATATCATCTCATCCTGCATTAGAGACAGGTTCCTGGCAGTGCTCTGAGGGAAAGATAAGCGTTCTAAAATCACATGACTACTGGAGTAGGGACTGGTTCCTGATGCTGTAAGGGAAAGATTAGCGTTCTAATATCATCTCATACTGCATTAGGTACAGGTTCCTGGTGCTGTGAGGGAAAGATTAGTGTTCTAATATCATCTCATACTGCATTAGGGACAGGTTCCTGGTGCTGTGAGGGAAAGATTAGCGTTCTAATATCTCATACTGCATTAGGGACAGGTTCCTGTCGGTGCTGTGAGGGACAGATTATAATTCTAAAATCATCTCATACTGCAGTAGGGACAGGTTTTTGTTGGTGCTGTGAGGGACAGATTATCATTCTAAAATCATCTCATACTGGTGTAGGGAGAGGTTCCTGTCGGTGCTGTGAGAGACAGATTATCGTTCTAAAATCATCTCATACTGCAGTAGGGACAGGTTTCTGTCAGTGCCTTGAGGGACAGATTATCGTTCTAAAATCATCTCATACTGCAGTAGGGACATGTTCCTGTCGGTGCTGTGAGGGACAGATTATCGTTCTAAAATCATCTAATACTGCAGTAGGGACAGGTTCCTGTCGGTGCTGTGAGGGACAGATTATCGTTCTAAAATCATCTCATACTGCAGTAGGGACAGGTTTCTGTCGGTGCTGTGAGGGACAGATTATTGTTCTAAAATCATCTCATACTGCAGTAGGGACAGGTTCCTGTCGGTGCTGTGAGTGACAGATTATCGTTCTAAAATCATCTCATACTGCAGTAGGGAAAGATTCCTGTCGGTGCTGTGAGGGACAGATTATTGTTCTAAAATCATCTCATACTGCAGTAGGGACAGGTTCCTGTCGGCGCTGTGAGGGAAAGATTATGGTTCTAAAATCATCTCATACTGCCGTAGGGTCAGGTTCCTGTCGGTGCTGTGAGGGACAGATTATCATTCTAAAATCATCTTATACTGGAGTAGGGACAGGTTTCTGGCGGTGCTGTGAGGGACAGATTATCATTCTAAAATCATCTCATACTGCAGTAGGGAGAGGTTCCTGTCGGTGCTGTGAGGGACAGATTATCATTCTAAAATCATCTCATATTGCAGTAGGGACAGGTTCCTGTTGGTGCTGTGAGGGACAGATTATCATTCTAAAATCATCTCATACTGCAGTAGGGACAGGTTCCTGTCGGTGCTGTGAGGGACAGATTATCTTTCTAAAATCATTTCATACTGCAGAAGGGACAGGTTCCTCTTGGTAATGTGAGGGACAGATTATCGTTCTAAAATCATCTCATACTGCAGTAGGGACTGGTTCCTGTCGGTGCTGTGAGGACCAGATTATCGTACTAAAATCATCTCATACTGGGGTAGGAGAGGTTCCTGTCGGTGCTGTGAGGGACAGATTATCGTTCTAAAATCATCTCATACAGGTGTAGGGAGAGGTTCCTGTCGTTGCTGTGAGGGACAGATTATCATTCTATAATCATCTCATACTGCAGTAGTGACAGGTTCCTGTAGGTGCTGTGAGGGACAGATTATCGTTCTAAAATCATCTCATTCTGCAGTAGGGACAGGTTCCTGTCGGTGCTTTGAGGGACAGATTAGCATTCTAAAATCATCTCATACTGGTGTAGGGAGAGGTTCATGTCGGTGCTGTGAGGGACAGATTATCATTATAAAATCATCTCATACTGCAGTAGTGACAGGTTCCTGTAGGTGCTGTGAAGGACAGATTATCATTCTAAAATCATCTCATACTGCAGTAGGGACAGGTTCCTGTCGGTGCTTTGAGGGACAGATTATCATTCTAAAATCATCTCATACTGGTGTAGGGAGAGGTTCCTGTCGGTGCTGTGAGGAACAGATTATTGTTCTAAAATCATCTCATACTGCAGTAGGGACAGGTTCCTGTCGGTGCCGTGAGGGACAAATTATCGTTCTAAA
This sequence comes from Glandirana rugosa, assembly GCA_018402905.1. Lineage (NCBI taxonomy): Eukaryota > Metazoa > Chordata > Amphibia > Anura > Ranidae > Glandirana > Glandirana rugosa. The sequence continues at coordinate 43,842 of BLSH010233013.1, forward strand.
ATCATCTCATACTGCAGTAGGGACAGGTTCCTGTAGGTGCTGTGAGGGACAGATTATCGTTATAAAATCATCTCATACTGCAGTAGGGACAGGTTCCTGTCGGTGCTTTGAGGGACAGATTAGCATTTTAAAATCATCTCATACTGATGTAGGGAGAGGTTCCTGTCAGTGCTGTGAGGGACAGATTATCGTTCTAAAATCATCTCATACTGCAGTAGGGAGAGGTTCCTGTCGGCGCTGTGAGGGACAGATTATCGTTCTAAAATCATCTCATATTGCAGTAGGGACAGGTTCCTGTCGGTGCTGTGAGGGACAGATTATTGTTCTAAAATCATCTCATACTGCAGTAGGGAGAGGTTCCTGTCGGCGCTGTGAGGGACAGATTATCGTTCTAAAATCATATCATATTGCAGTAGGGACAGGTTCCTGTCGGTGCTGTGAGGGACAGATTAGCATTCTAAAATCATCTCATACTGGTGTAGGGAGAGGTTCCTGTCGGTGCTGTGAGGGACAGATTATTGTTCTAAAATCATCTCATACTCGTGTAGGGAGAGGTTCCTGTCGGTGCTGTGAGGGACAGATTATTGTTCTAAAATCATCTCATACTGCAGTAGGGTCAAGTTCCTGTCGGTGCTGTGAGGGACAGATTAGCGTTCTAAAATCATCTCATACTGCAGTAGGGACAGGCTCCTGTCGGTGCTGTGAGGGACAGATTAGCATTCTAAAATCATCTCATACTGGTGTAGGTAGAGGTTCCTGTCGGTGCTGTGAGGGACAGATTATCGTTCTAAAATCATCTAATACTGCAGTAGGGACAGGTTCCTGTCGGTGCTGTGAGGGACAGATTATCGTTCTAAAATCATCTCATACTGCAGTAGGGACAGGTTCCTGTTGGTGCTGTGAGGGACAGATTATCATTTTAAAATCATCTCATAGTGGAGAAGGGAGAGGTTCCTGTCCGCGCTGAGGGACAGATTATCGTTCTAAAATCATCTCATACTGCAGTAGGGACAGGTTTCTGTCGGTGCTGTGTGGGACAGATTATTGTTCTAAAATCATCTCATACTGCAGTAGGGACAGGTTCCTGTCGGTGCCGTGAGTGACAGATTATCGTTCTAAAACCATCTCATACTGCAGTAGGGACAGGTTCCTGTCGGTGCCGTGAGGGACAGATTATCATTCTAAAATCATCTCATACTGCAGTAGGGACAGGTTCCTGTTGGTGCTGTGAGGGACAGATTATCGTTCTAAAATCATCTCATACTGGAGAAGGGAGAGGTTCCTGTCGGCCCTGAGGGACAGATTATTGTTCTAAAATCATCTCATACTGCAGTAGCGACAGGTTCCTGTCGGTGCTGTGAAGGACAGATTATTGTTGTAAAATCATCTTATACTGCAGTAGGGACAGGTTCCTGTCAGTGCTGTGAGGGACAGATTAGCATTTTAAAATCATCTCATACTGCAGTAGGGACAGGTTCCTGTCGGTGCTGTGAGGGACAGATTATCATTCTAAAATCATCTCATACTGCAGTAGGGAGAGGTTCCTCTTGGTGCTGTGAGGGACAGATTATCGTTCTAAAATCATCTCATATTGCAGTAGGGACAGGTTCCTGTCAGTGCTGTGAGGGACAGATTAGCGTTCTAAAATCATCTGATACTGGTGTAGGGAGAGGTTCCTGCTGCTGGTGTGAGCGGTGCATGTCTTGCACAAAAATAAAAAGTGCGTCTACGTTGCTGTTTTAAAAAAAAAAAGAATAATAATTTAGTATTCTTTTTTTTAGTATTAATAAATAGTGCTACATAGTACATTTGCACCTTACTGGGTATTTCTTGCGCAAAAATAAAAAGTGTGTCTACATTGCTGGTTTAAAACAATAAAAAAATATTCTAAATACTACATTTGTGGCCAGCGGTGCATTTCTTGCACAAAAATAAAAAGTGCATCTACATTGCTGGTTTTAAAAAAAAAGAATAATGTATTATTTTTTTTTTTATTATTAATAAATAGTGGTACATAGTACATTTGCGTCCAGAATGAGAAGATCGTCAAATAAGGGACGTGGTCGTGCTCGTCATGCTGCTGGTGCTGCTGGTGTTGGTGGTGTTGGTGAAGTTCCTGTTGCAAGGACAGGACGTGGTTGATTTGAGCCAGCTACACGCACAAGTGAAACACCTTCATCAGGTGCGAGTAGCTGACAGAACCTTCAACGATATATATGGTAGGCCGAATGTCACTCAATGAATGGTGAGGCCAGAACAAGTACAGGCGATAGTAGATTGGGTGGCTGAAAATGCCTCCAGTTCCTTCACATTGTCTTCCACCTGGTCCCTTGATGAAAGCTCAGAGTTGGCACCTGAACCCCATGGCCATCTGTCTTTCACCTCAGCCCCTTGTAAATCAGCCAAGCAGTCTGAGCCCCAGGTCATGCAGCAGTCTCTTATGTTTTTTGATGACTCTGCTGGTGTGCTTTCGGTGGGCCATCCACATAGCCCTGCCCCAGAAGTGGAAGACATTGAGTGCACCGATGCCCAACCACTTCTATTTCAGGATGAGGACATGGAAACACCACTGCAGCACGTCTCTGATGATGACGAAACACAGGTGCCAACTGCTGCAGCTTTCCACAGTGTGCAGACTGACAAGGAGGGCAGTGGTGAAGGGTGGGTGGAAGATGATGTGGAGGACGATGAGGTCCTAGACCCCACATGGAATGAAGGTCATGCGAGTGAGGTGTGCAGTTTGGAGGAAGAGGTGGTGGTCGCACAGAGGCACCAGCACAGCAAAAGAGGAAGCAGGTTGCAAAAGCGTATCGACCGTCCCCTAGACAGTACGCCTGCTACTACCCACCGCACCCAGGGACCTAGCACACCAAAGGCAGCTCAAAGGAGTTCCCCGGCGTGGCAGTTCTTCAGACAATGTGCTGATGACAAGACACAAGTAGTTTGCACGCTGTGCAATCAGAGCCTGAAGCGAGGCATAAATGTTCTAAACCTGAGCACAACCTGCATGACCAGGCATCTACATGCAAAGCACGAGCTGCAGTGGAATAAGCACCTCAAAATCCAAGAAAGGTCTTGGCCTCCTCCTGCTTCCTCTTCTGCTGCTGCCTCGGTCTCTTCCTCCACCTCTACAGTGCCAGTGTCACCTGCCACCCTGCAAACAGACGATGTGACAGCAATGCCACCATGTCTGCCACCGCCCCCAAGCGTTTCCACGCGGTCCCATGGAAGCTTACAGCTCTCCATCTCCCAAACACTGAAGAGAAAGAGGAAGTACCCCCCTATTCACCCACGATCCCTGGCCCTGAATGCCAGCATTTCAAAATTCCTGGCCTTTGAAATGCTGTCATTCAGTCTGGTGGACACGGACAGTTTTAAAAACCTGATGGCGGTGGTTGTCCCACAGTATATGTTTCCCAGCCGCCACTAATTTTCCAGGCGAGCCATCCCTTCCCTGCACAAACAAGTCGGGGACAAGATCAAATGTGCACTGCGCAACGCCATCTGTGGCAAGGTCCACATAACCACTGATACGTGGACCAGTAAGCACGGGCAGGGACGCTATATCTCGCTAACTGCACACTGGGCAAATGTAGTGGCAGGTGGGCCTGAGACGGCTAGCCGTTTGGCGCACGTCCTTCCACCACCGAGGATTGCAGGGCATTTCTCTTTGCCTCCTGTTGCCTCCTCCTCCTACTGCGCTTCCTCCTCCTCTACCACCTCCTCATCCGGTCAGCGTAACACCTTCACCACCAACTTCAGCACATCCAGGGGGAAATGACAGCAGGCTGTTTTAAAACCGATATGTTTGGGGGATAAACCCCACACTGCGCTGCAGCTGTGGACAGACATTGAACAACAGACCGATGAGTGGTTGTTGCCACTGAGCCTCAAGCCCGGCCTGGTGGTGTGCGATAATGGGCAAAATCTCGCAGCAACTCTGGGCCTAGCCGGTTTCATGCACATCCCTTGCCTGGCGCATATGCTGAATTTGGTGGTGCAGACATTTTTAAAAAACTACCCGGATATGTCAGAGCTGCTGCAGAAAGTGTGGGCCGTCTGTGCACGCTTTCAGCGTTCTGACCCTGCTGCTGCTTGCCTGTCTGCGCTGCAGCGGAACTACGGTCTTCCCGCTCACCGCCTCCTATGCGACGTGCACACAAGGTGGAACTCCACCTTGTACATGCTGGAGATACTGTGCGAGCAGCAGCAGGCAATAGTGGAGTTTCAGCTGCAGCATGCACAGGTCAGTCGCTCTGTGGAACAGCACCACTTCACCACCAAGGAGTGGGCCTCCATGCGAGACCTGTGTACCATATTGCGGTGTTTTGAGTAGTCCACCAACATGGCCATTGCCGATGACGCTGTTCTCAGCGTTACTATCCCACTTCTATGTCTCCTTGAAAAAACACTTCGGGTGATGATGGAAGAGGATGTGGCACAGGAGGAGGAGGAAGAGGGGTCATTTCCACAGTTATCAGGCCAGTCATTCACAAGTGGCTCGGAGGGTGGGTTCCTGCACCAGCATAGGCCAGTTAAAAAAAATTTCAAGCCAGAGCACAGTTCTGGAGGATGAGGAGGACAAGGATGATGATGAGGAGGAGGAGGAGGAGGAGGAGGAGGAACTGTGTTCACAGCAGGGTGGCACCCAACGCAGCTCGTGGGCATCACTGGAGTGTGGCTGGGGGGATATGGAGGACACAGATGATACACCTCCCACAGAGGACAGCTTGTCTTTGCCTCTGGGCAGCCTGGCACACATGAGCAACTACATGCTGCAGTGCCTGCTCAACGACAGCCGAGTTGCCCACATTTTAACTTGTGCTGATTACTGGGTGGCCACCCTGCCTGCTGGATACCTGTTACAAGGACAACGTGGCATCCTTAATTACCTCACTGGAGCGTGATCGGAAGATGCGCGACTACAAGCGCACGCTGGTAGACACGCTGCTGAGGGCATTCCCAAATGACAACCGGGGCTCAGTGGAAGCACAAGGTGAAGGCAGAGGAGGAGGAAGAGGTCGCCAACGCAGCTGTGGCACCGCCAGCACCTCAAAAGGCAGGGTTAGCATGGCCGAAATGTGGAAAAGCTTTGACAGCAGCACGCCACAACAAACAGCACCACCAGCTGATAGGCAACGTCTTACCAGGAGGCAGCATTTCAGCAACATGGTGGAACAGTATGTGTGCACACGCCTACACGTACTGACTGATGGGTCTGCCCCCTTAAACTTCTGGGTCTCCAAATTGGGCACATGGCCTGAGCTTGCTCTTTATGCCTTGAAGGTGCTGGCCTGCCCTGCAGCTAGTGTATTGTCTGAACGTGTGTTTAGCACGACAGGGGGCGTTATTACAGACGAGCGCAGCTGCCTGTCCACAGCCAATGTGGACAAGCTAACGTTTATTAAAATGAACCAGGCATGGATCCCACAAGACTTGTCTGTACCTTGTGCAGAATAGACATTTAGACTGGCCTCACACAGCCATTGGTATACTTTTTTTTTTTGAATATGTCTCAATATTTTGGGGACTACCCCAATTAGAAAAAAAAAAACAAACAAACAAAAAACAGTGTTGGCTACCTCCTCCACCGCCACTTCCACCTACACCCCCACGGTCACCGCCTCCTCAACCTCTAGGCTCCTACTCCATATCCACCTCCTCCAATTTTTTTATGTGATTTTAAGTTATTTCCCTATCCACATTTGTTTGCAAGGCACTTGTCCTACTCTTACCCCCATTTTGCTTCCTTTTGCAGCCCTCTAGCCCTTTCCAGGACTTTTTTAGAGCCATTTTTGTGCCCAAAAGTTTTGGTCACCATTGACTTCAATGAGGTTCGGGGTCTGGGGTCAAGTTTGGGTCAAGTTCGGTGCCATCTGTTCCAAGCTTCCTGTTCCCTGTGACCCGGCCTGAACCCACATCTGCTTGAAATCTGCCTGCACCGACCCCCGGCTTGCCTATGACCCCTCTTCTGTCTGATCCCTGTGTACTTCACCTGCCTGCCTATTAACGACCCTGCCTGCACCCGATCACCCGATTGCCTGATCCTCCTGTACTGCATTGCCCACATGTTATTGACCCGGTCTTCAGTCTAGCACGGACTTCTGGACAACATCTTACCATCACTTGTGTCAAATCCAGCCCTAGTGCTCCCCTGTGCTCCAGCGCTCCCTGTCTGCTCTACCAGGGGTTCTGGAACCAGGGCCGTAAGAGAGGTTGCCTACTGCATAAGTCAGACTCTACCATCAGGTATGTGACACCTCTCCTCCGTGACCGACCGCCTGGAAACTTTCAGGACCATTAACCTGATACTGGGAGGAGACTTGAATACTGCTATCATCCCCAGACTGGACTCTTCTACGGGTAAGTCACATATCTCCTCCTCCACCTTGGCCAAGATGCGCTCCATTTTCACCAACCTTGCCTTGGTGGATATTTGGAGAGTACTTCACACCACTGAAAGAGACTACACATTTTACTCAGCTGCACATAGTTCATATAGCAGGATAGATTATGTTTTCCTCTCACAATCCCTACTAGACTTCAATCCGACTTGCACCATAGGTCTCAGATTGTGGTCTGACCACGCTCCGGTACATCTTACCCTGGGATGGCTACCTCGCTTCCCTCGTACAGCCACCTGGTGTCTGAATGACAACTTTCTCACAGATCTATCCTGTTCATCAGAGATCTCCAAAGCCATTGACGACTTTACACACAACCATGCTGACGACACGACTTCTGCTATGACCAAATGGGAGACTTTAAAATGTGTCCTACGTGGAATTTTTATACAGCATGGCTCTAGGCTGAAATGTGCCCGCAAGGAAGAGACCAAACCTCTTTGCTCTTATCGCTTCCCTTGAGGCAACCCATAAGTGTACCCTAGAACCCAAGACCTTGACTGAGCTGTCCAATGCTCAACGTGATCTGCTGTGACTTTTGGCGGAACGGTCTTTGACTACCAGGGACAGAGCAAGACATCTACACTATAGCCAAGCTAACAAATGCGGTAAACACTTAGCAAGGGTCATTCACCCGAGACAGCACAAACAAAACATCCCCCATGTACTTACCTCAACCAACAAGAAATTGCTGAAAAACTCGGACATAGCTTCCGAATTCAGAAACGATTGCTCCTCCTTTTATAACCTCCAGACTAGGCCACATAGGAACATACCCTCTCAGACCACTCCCCATATGATGGCCGACTATATTCATGACACTGCATTACCCACATTACCCATGGATGCTGTGGAGGAACTAGAGTCACCATTGGTCACCTCTGACTTCTTAATCACGATCAAGGGCCTTAAGAACAGCAAGAGCCCAGGCTCTGTTGGCTATACACCAAGGTTCTACAAGACCTTTGTCTCCCTTTTGGCCCCAATCATGGCACAAGCCTTTGATGAGGTAGATGAATCACATCCCATACTGCCCCAACTGCTTTTAGCACAAATAGTGGTCATCCCAAAAATTGGGAATGAGCCCACAAGCTGCGGTGAACGTGGCCCTTAAATTACTCTCTAAAATTATAGCCACCCGACTCGCCCCTCTTCTACCGGACCTGATTCACTGTGACCAGATCGGTGCTACCCCTGGCCAGGAGGCCAGAGGTAACACAACTAAAACACTCCATCTGATCTCATTTGCACAACATAGACATATCCCTGCCTGCTTGTTGGATTGTGATGCTGAAAAAGCATTTGATAGGGTTAGTTGGCCCTTTCTCCAACTGTCACTAAAGCAGATAGGAATAACCTATTTAACCACAATAATGTCCCTTTATTCCAGCCCATCAGCACCTGTACTAGCCAATGCAATCTGACAAGTTTGGGATCAGCAATGGGACTAAGCAAGGTTGCCGTTTATCCCCCCTTGCTCTTTGCCATAACCATTGAACATTTAGCGCAAGCAATCCATAATAACGACTCCATTCATGGGATCGACACCCACTCGACCCATTCCAAGCTGTCCTTATACACGGATGACCTTCTATTATACATCACACGACCTCATATCAGCATCCCTCCCTTCCTCCAGGAACTCGACCGCTTCGGACTACATAGTAATTTTAAACAAATTATTAATAAAACTGAAGCATTAAAAATCTCCTTACCGACCCATGTGCAAAATGTGATTCAGACCAACATCCCATTTTACTGGCAATCTCGGTCCATTAAATACCTAGGGACTGAAATACCTTATAAGTTTCACTAGATCTACACCTTAAACTTTAGTCGGCTCCTGACAAAAATTAGGCGCTCTCTAGAATCTTGGCACCAATTCAAAATTCCCTTGTTTGGGAGGATAAATGTCCTCAAAATGGATATCTTACCTAAACATCTTTATCTTTTCCAAGCCCTCCCCATAACTCTAGCCTTCTTTCACACAATTAAAACCTTGGCGATCAGGTTCCTCTGGCAACACCACCCCTCTAGACTTAAACACAAAATCCTTTGCTCCCTAAATTGGGTGGGGGGGTTGGTCTTCCAGACTTTGAGATTTATTACACTTCTGCGGTTTTCTCTAGACTCCTAGAGTGGTTTCCCCATCCCCTGATCAAACCTTCCATACAAGTTGAACAGGATATAACACCATACAACCTGCGATCCTTGCTATGGGGTTATAATGCTAAATTTCGCTCTATGACCATGATGTCTCCTCTGACCCTGGCAGCATTTTCCTTATGGTACCGACGACGGTTCACGTACGCTTTATCCACAGAACCCAGCCCTCTCACACCACTATTTGATAACCCTGAGCTCACAGACAGTATAGCACTATCGAGATACCACACCTATGAGAGATCTTCCTGGCCCACTGCATGCTCGTTTGTCCTCTCTGGGACGGGTAACTTTCTGCCTCAATCGGGCCACCGAGACCCCTCACTTGACTGGCTGACCAAACTATCTTTGACAAAATACTGTAACACTCTACAGATTCTATTAGGGCAGATTCACAGAACCCTTACTGCTTTCGAGGAGTTGTGTAGTCTCTCTCTGGTACCCAGACACACCCTGTCTTTGTTCTATAAGACAATCCTGGCTCACACGCATGATACTCTACCCACCTACATGCACATCTGGGCCAGAGACTTAGAGGTGGAGATATCCCGGGCGGATTGGCAGATATCATTTCTCTTCACCCACAAATCCTCCATCTCTGCCTTCACTCAGGATAAAAAAAATACAAACTGGTGTCTCAATGGTACAGAGAAGCGGTTACCATCAATAAAATTTTCCCTGAGATCCTTGACACCTGCTGGTGCTGTCATGGAGGAAGAGGAACATACCTACACATATGGTGTGCCAGGCGCGCTCTCGGTGCCGCAGCATGTCGTGTCAGCGTGCCCGCGGGTTGGGCGGACTCGATGTCTGCCAGAGACCCACAATCCCTGCACAGAGAGCCAGAACGGGGAACCGCCGGTGTAAACACGGCGGTTCCCCGCTCTGTGAGGGGGGGCATGACAGATCTACTGATCCCTGTGTTTGGGAACAGTTAGATCTGTTATGTCCCTGTTAGCCCCACCCCCACACAGTTAGAATACACACAGGGAACACATGTAACCCCTTGATCGCCCCCTTAGTGTTAACCCTTTCCCTGCCAATGACGTTTACATAGTAATCAGTGTCTATTTTTAGATCTGATCGCTGTATAAATGTCATTGGTCCCAAAAAAGTGTCAATAACGTCAGACATGTCCACCGCAATATTGCAGTCCCAGTAAAAAAAAAAATAAATAATAAAAACTCCATAAACCAATGTCCATAGTTTGTAGGCGCTATAACTTTTGCACAACCCAATCAAAATACGCTTATTGCGATTTTTTTACCAAAAATATGTAGAAGAATATTTTTTTTTGGATATTTATTATAGCAAAAAGTAAAAAATATTGTTCTTTTTCCAAAAGAAAGCTCTATTTTTGGGGAAAAAAGGACGTCAATTGTGTTTGGGTACAACGCCGCACGACCACGCAATTGTCATTCAAAGAGTGACAGCGCTGCAAAACTGAAAATTGGTCCGGGCAGGAGGGGGGTTTAAGTGCCCAGTAAGGAAGTGGTTAAAGTGAGTGGAATGTGGCTATTAGTGACAGATCTTCCTGCCACATAATGATGGACTAATTAGAGGAAAGCAGTACCTTTAAATTCTCCCTGGATACAAGCCTGCCTGACAGCTCTGGCCATTAACAGCATGACTTGTTGACCTGTAAAACAAAAGTGAGAGCCAGCAATTCTGGTCTGACATATATCTTAATGCAGAAATAAGTAAATATAAGGAAAAAAGGGGTTCTGGTAGCCCCCTTGGAGCCACTTGGAGCTATGTTGCTGGCTCTCTATTGGCTTAAAAAATACCAGACATACAGGTTGGTATTCCAGCAGCAAAAGAGTTGCAGGCGTGAATGCCTTTGCTTTGCTGTTACAAGTGTGTATGTCTGTAGGTATCAAGTGTTTTAAAAAAGGGCCAACAAAACAGCATGGTCTCCTCTCTCAAAACACCAATCCACTGCAACTCTGTACATACACTATATTGTCAAAAGTATTGGGAGGCCCGCCTTTACATGTACATGAACTTTAGTGGCACCCCAGTATTAATCCATAGGGTTCAATATTGAGTTGGCCCACCCTTTGCAACTATAACAGCTTCAACTCTCCTGGGAAAGCTGTCCACAAGGTTTAGGAGTGTGTCTATGGGAATGTTTGACCATTCTTTCAGAAGCGCAATTTGTGAGTTCAAGCACTGGTGTTGGACGAGAAGGCCTGGCTTGCAGTCTCCACTCGAATTCATCCCAAAGGTGTTCTATTGAGTTGAGGTCAGGACTCTATGCAGGCTAGTCAAGTTCCTCCACCCCAAACTGGCTCATCCATGTCTTTATGGACCTTGTTTGTGCACTGGTGGGCAGTCATGTTGGAACAGGAAGGGGCCATCCCCAAACTGTTCCCACAAAGTTGGGAGCATGAAATTGTTCAAAATGTCTTGGTATGCTGACGCCTTAACCACTTCAGCCCCGGAAGGATTTACCCCCTTGCTGACCAGAGCACTTTTTGCGATTCGGCACTGCGTAGCTTTAACTGACAATTGTGTGGTCGTGCAATGTTGTACCCAAACGAAATTGACATCCTTTTTTTTCCACAAATAGAGCTTTCTTTTGGTGGTATTTGATCCCCTCTGTGGTTTTTATTTTTTGCACTATAAACAAAAGAACAGTGACAATTTTGAAAAAAAAACAATATTTATTACTTTTTGCTATAATACATGTTCAGTTTAAGCCGATATATATTCTTCTACATATTTTTGATTAAAAAAATTACAATAGGCGTATATTGATTGGTGTGTGCAAAAGTTGCCGCATTTACAAACCATGAGAATTAATTTATGGCGTTTTTAATATTTTTTTTTCTTCTAGTAAATCTATCGGACTGCGATATTGCGGAGGACAGATCAGACATTTTTGACACTTTTTTGGGACCATTGACATTTTTAAAACGATCAGATCTAAAAATAGCCACTGATTACTATATAAATGTCACTGGCAGGGAAGGGGTTAACCTGCATGGGGCAATCAAGGGGTTAACTATGTTCCCTAGGCGTGTTCTAACTGTGTTGGGGCTGGGCTGGCAGGGGCATGACAGATCTAACTGATCCCGATCACAGGGATCAGTAGATCACTGTCATGCCCCCTGACAGAGCAGGGAACTGCCGTGTTTACATTGCCGGTTTCCCGCTTTTCTGCTGTATCAGGCAATCGCGGGTCACTGGTGGACATCGAGTCCGCCCAACCAGTGGCTACGCTCACGGAGCGGACGGTGGGCATGAGAGCACGCCGACTTGCGCCCGCCCGCCCACAACTGCGGCTGCTCGGATCACCGTTTATAGACGCCAATCTGCGCAGCAGGGCCATCTTGCTGCCCTATATCCACATGATACGGTTGGCATGTAGTGAAGAGTTCCCTTCACTGGAACAAAGGGGCCAAGCCCAACGCCTGAAAAACAATCCCACACCCTAATCCCCCCTCCACCAAATGATTTGGACCAGTGCACAAAGCAAGGTTCCCTAAATGTGTGCCTGTCGGGGATATGAACAATTTATTTCACCAAGCTCACCCTAAATTCATTACTTAAGTTTTTTAAAAAATAAAATAAAAAATCACTCAACTACTTTACAAATGTAATATTGATAATAAAGTAAAGCTAATTCATTTTCACCTCTGGGTCCTTCTCCTGTTAAAATGGCACCTGCTCCTCTATTAAATCAGTTTTATGCCCAAAATCCCATTTTTACCTACAGGTAAGCCTATAATAAGGCTTACCTGTAGGTAAAATGAATATCTCCTAAACCAATATGGTTTAGGAGATATTCACCTTGCATGCAGCCACTGACGTCGGCGGCGCATGTGTAGTGATGTTCCGGCGAAGGCCTGGCACATAGCGCCAGACCTTTCCATAAACCCTGCCGGAAAAAAGGGGTCCCACATGCATGTGGGAGTGAAGTCTCGCAGCTCCGGCCACTCACAGCTCTGGAGCCGCGAACCCGGAAGGATCCCCCGAGGGAAGACTGAGCTGTCCTGACTGATCTTCGTTCTGAGGTATTTCATAATGAGCTAGCATGCGGTGCATACTAGCTCATTATGCCTTAGCCTTACAGGTTTTTTTTTTTTTACATGAGCATACAACCGCTTTAACTCCCTGCAGCTATGCGCACCCATTGGAATTCAATATTTTGCCCTAATGGAGTGAGAGGATGTTTTTTTCCATGCTCTCATTTTACTCCAAATGTATATTAATTGTGTTATGTGTTACTCTGAGCTCTGCCCCCTTCCTCCTGCCCCCTAATCAACCCCCATCGCTCAGTTGAAGCATCCCTTGCAGTATTTAATGCTTTTTTATACTTATATTTTTTAGATGTCTTCAGGCTGTGACTAGCAGGGTCCTCCTCTTCAGATCTTCTCCTGGTGGTGAGTGGTCCAATAATGTAGAGAGCAATACTGACATGGTGCCAGGGCTGTTCTCTGCATCATTACACTGGGACTTTAGGGCACTGTGGTGATGCCCAGGTCATAGCACCCTGAACTTTTAGAATGTTCTCAGTCTTCCACGTTCAATCACACTGGGCAAAATTCAACCTGGAAAACAGAGGAAATCTTGTGGCAGAATTAAATAACTGTTAGTGACAATGCTAGAGAGAAGGTTGACTATTGCAGCCTGGGCTGCATTTTTTTTTATTTAAAAAAAATGGTCCAGAGTTGTGCTTCCTTTATTAAAGTCTGACTCCCTGCATGGCACTTGAAAGTTGAATTTAGGTACCAATTAAGATTGATTGCTTGACCACTAAAATTCCAAAAAAAAAGAGCTGTAGTGTTTAGTCTCCTCCCTTCACCTGGAGTAAACTGTAGTTTGTAGACAGAAAGTCAGAAATTTGGGGATACAAAAAGATACATAGGCTACAAAGTTCTGTCAGATCTCAGAATTCAAGCAAGAAACAATTATAGTTTTATTTACTGTGGTCAGTGTCTTTTTGCCTAACCAGTACAGTTACCTGTATGTGTTTTTCATTTTACGTGAGGCAGGAAGTTATAAAAAGAAAAAGGAACAGATGCTGTTTTTCAGAACAACAAAATTATTATGACAATATTGCTGCAATAGACTTCCTATACAAGTTGGAGATGATTTTAGAACAATAATATGGCTCTATGCGGCTGCAATAGACTTTTCCTATACAAGTTGGACATGATTTTAGAACAATAATCTTTCCCTTAAAGAAACAGCTGGAGCCTTTCCCTGTACAACTTGGAGATGATTTTAGAATCTAAAATCATCTCCAAGTTCTATAGGGAGAGGTTCCTACTGTTGCTTAAAGGGACAGATTATTGTTTCTTGCACAAAATTAAAAAGTGCATCTACATAGCTGGTTTAAAAAAAAATATTCTAAAAACTACATTTGCGGCCAGCGGTGCATTTCTTGCACAAAAATAAAAAAAAACAGTGTTGGCTACCTCCTCCACCGCCACTTTCACCGCCTCCTCAACCTCCAACTCCACATCCACCTGTATTATTGATTTTTTTATGTGATTTTAGCTTAAAAATTATTTTAAGTTATTTCCCTATCCCCATTTCTTTGTAGGGCACTTGTCCAACTCTTACCCCAATTTTCCTTCCTTTTGCAGACCTCTAGGACTTGCCAGGACTTTGTTACAGCCATTTTTGTGCCTAAAACTTTGGGTCCCCATTGATTTCAATGGGGTTCGGGGTCCGGGTAAAAGTTCGGGTCAAGTCCGGACCCGAACCTGGACTTTGTCCTTAAGTTCAGCCGAACCTGCCGAACCCGGACTTCCAGAGGTTCGATCAACTCTAGCGGTAAGCAGAGGTTGGCAGCAGGATATCAGGCAGGATAGCAGGTATAGCAGGGTTAAGGCAAGCCATGGTCAGGACTGGAGATAAGCAAGCATAGTCAAGGAAGTAGGGTCAACACAGGTAATCAGATGCAGATACAGGATTAAACTTAGGTAAAGCTGCAGATCAGACAGCAGGTGCACTAGTGCAGCTGCTGTCTTTATATAGGCCATTTGGCGCCAGCATTAATGGCTAACATTTTAGCACATGCGCACATGCGTTCACCTGTTTTCACTAATGTTTCCACGCATGCACATGCTAGTCTGTGCCCTGCAAGATGGGCACTTGTAAATACATGTCTACGCATATGCATCTGCCTCTGCCTAGGAGCTTCGGCTGCACTATGGCCAGCACGTCCCTAACAGTGCTGGTCTGTGTGTGTGTGTTCAACCAGCGTCTCTCACTTCTCTCACAGCTTTTGCAGGAGGGGGATCTGTGTATAATCCCCAGATTGTTCTTCCACCCCCCTAGGCAGCAGTGAAGAGCCAATCAAGAGGCAGGGGAGTCAGGGCCAACCAGTGGCAATGGGGAGCAAGATGATGTGTCGGACTTGTTGTTCTCTAAGGAGGCTGTACAATGGAAGTTAATGGCTGCTAAACTACAGGAAGCAAAAACCCGTGTAGATTAGAGGAGAGACAGGACTGCCTTTCCTGGGCAAATCCAGAAACTGGGGGGTCTTTTGCAGAGGGGGAGCGAGATGTGCACACCTACTGTGAGGGTCTGTGCTCTACAGCTGTGAAGTCTTACAGAGAGAGAAATGCTGTACTCTGTAAGGACCAGAGCCAAGAGACTGAGCTGCTGCAAACCTCCTGTGTGCAGGAGCCTGGAGCAGTGCAGACCATCGCTAGGGTTTCTGTGCACACTCCAAAGGCCAAAGGACCTAGACACTGCCATACTGGAACCCAAAGCTGGAGGCATCCATTGCCTAGAGAGCCTACAGCCAGAGGGAGCCAGAGAGGGACCATTTGTGAGGAATGAGACTTTTAAAAACAGCTAACTGCCAAGCACCTTTGACCAGACCTGCTGCCTGAAAGGAGTGGTGAGCTGAATGACACATCCTAAACTATTTCCACACATAGTTAATGCAATAGGATCTGCTCTTATCTAGCAGCTTGTCCACTACTTATCACCCCTGCTCTTAAATGGACAGTGCCCAACCTACAGAAGGGCCTCAATGTATTCTGGCTAATGTAGACAATTAGGTGCCAGGTATTTTCAGACACCTTCAAGGGGTACCCCTATGTCAGGAATGCATATGCCCACCTTCTATTGGGGTTGGATATGCATAGTGTGCACACAAGGACCCGAGTTAGTTTATGCCATTACTCTATTTGAACTAGTTATAGCTAAACTATAACTACTGATTTCCAGTTTATGAATCAGTAATCATCTACCTAGTACAATATCTTTAAATCTGTTTATCTGCCTGTTGTATGATGTATGCATTGTTTACCTGTCAGATATACTTCTTAAAGGCCCACTGCATTAAAAACAATATAGCGATTGGTGTCTATCAGTAGTTGAAGCCAAGGTTACCCAAAACTTGTATTTCAATTCTGGGGACTCCCTAATGGTTTCAATTAGTGATAAGTTGTCAATGTTTCTGGCAGATGCTAGTAGACACCTGACTTTCCTGCAGTAATGTTTTTTCTGCAATGGAAGCCTTTACTTGTATGTTTATAAAAGCATTTCATACAAAATTAGATATGATATACATAATATATAATAAATAATCCTACTCACTAGTGCAAGCTAGCATCTTTGTTTTTTTATAGGTACATACTGTATCCTTCTACAGCTGCACTCTTGTTTCAGATCATAGGAATAAAAGTATTAAAATGCAATTAAAAATTATTATCTATTTTTATTCATTTCAGGTATGATGCATAGTGCCACATATCCAAGTGACCCCTATTTCTACAGGGAAAATCCCTCAAGTATGACAAACGGTTTGAATCCTTGAAAGTGTAATCAATCACACATGTCATGTAACAATGGCTACTTGGCAGTCGCACCTGCTGTCGTTCAGGCACTTTTATTAAAACAATCAAGCAATTAGCATGGAGATGAAACACCACTTACTTTGCTGTCAATGAGAGTGGATTTTCTGCAGGGATACGTCCACTGATGAGTGAAATGAATGGAATTCATTTCTATCGGTTTCATGGAGAGCGCAAACAGGTGTTTGCATAGATCATCCAATGTGACAGGTCTTTCAGAGTGATGTGGAGCATCTACCAACATTTTTTTCATATTTAAAATTCTTTTTTTATCTTATTTTGTTGCAAACATGGTGATTTATTCTCTCAAATGCCAATGTAACTATATTTTTTTGGAAAATTGCTATATATGTAGCTCTATCCCAAATAACCTGTTTTTCAGATGTTTGTGCATGCTTTCCTTCTTGCATTCTCCAAAACTGGTGGTCAGTTCACCATTCTCCTAACTGCCACTGTGTTTCCTGTTGGTTTCTTCCTGCAACTAAAAGGTGTGCTTCCTGGAAAACTGCAAAATATGATGTAAAATGCATACTATAAACTATGATGTGAAATGCATACAGCTGACCAGCCCAAGGCCTCAGCTTTTCATCCAGCAATGGCTAAAGTCTACCAGACTGCTCACTTTGCAAAAACACCTTGTTACCCAAAGCTAGCTGTTCTGAGAATACACTTTGTTCCTTGTTTTAATGCACACCTATCATAATAGGCAAGTGGAGGCTATCATTTGGGTTTAAATCTGCCAATCTGAGTGCAAGATGCAACAAAGAAGCATTCTGCATTACATCTATTAGGTTAAAGAGAGCACAGAAGAACATGTGTTGCTCATTGCCCTGCCATTCTGAGTTTACCCCCTTCCTGACCATGTAACTGATATATGTGGTGACAGTAAAAGTGGGCCATAATGCCACTCATCACATATATGTATTCATGGCAGCAGTGGCGGCTGGTGTTTTCTTTTTGTGGGGGGCGGCAAACAACCACCCATCCTCCCCCTGAGCGTCACCTACCACCCTCCCCCACCCCGAGTGGCACCTCGGAGCAGCACCCTCTCCCCCGCTGTTTGCCGGTCGGTCCAGCACTTATCCCATCTTGGCCAGTAGCGTGCAGCAGCTCCATGTCCTCTATTCCACGGCGGCTTCCAGCATGCGGCTCCTCCCCTCTTCCTCTTAGACGTCCAATAGGATCGCCTGTCCTTTGAGCCAATTGGGTGACGGGTGTCAAAACCCGGTACCTGATTCGCCGGAAGGAGGATCAGTGTTATTGTAATTCATGCGCCCGTGATAGGGGTGCGGCGGAAGGGATAAGGGAGACGGCACCCGTGCACCTACAATGTATGAGCCACTCCTGCATGGCAGTCTGCATTTGTATGCTTAATAAGCTGTCTCTGATAGCTCTTGGTCATGGCTTCTGAGCCGGAACCAGCAGGAATGAACTCCCAATCATGTGATCACCGTGAAGTTTAATTTTTATGTCACATGATATTTGCACAACGGTTTGGGAAATGCAATTTTTTTTTGGAAAATATACACTTCAAAGAATTAAACAAAAAAACTCACAATATTTACCCCCTTTTTTTGTAAAATGTGAAAGATGATCTTATTCCGAGTAAATAGACAGCATAACATGTCACGCTTTAAAATTGTGCATGCTTGTGGAATGGCGACAAGCTACGGTTCTTAAAAATCTCAATGCTTTAAACGCCTTTATAGATTACCTGTTTAGAGTTACAGAGTAGGTCTAGCACTTAATTTATTGCTCTCACTCTGTCCTTCACCGTGATACCTCACATGTGTGGCGCGAGCATCGTTTACATATGTGTGCGGGAGGGATGGATGTGCTTTAATATTTGCTATTTACTTTCAGCCTGGACTAGAAGGGACATCATGGTGTCGCTCCAGTTCTCCAACGCCATAGAGTCGATCAAAGAGTATCTACGCTTTGATCACCTATGGGAACAGCCGGTCGCATCGTCGGATCATTTCTCGGGCGAAACGGTAATACTGAGAAACACCAGCGGCTTTGGAAAGCATTCCAAGCAGCTCATGAACATACCATGAGGGAAAAAAATATTTGATCCCCTGCTGATTTTGTACTTTGCCCACTGACAAAGAAATGATCAGTCTATAATTTTAATGGTAGGTTTATTTTAACAGTGAGAGACAGAATGACAACAAAAATATCCAGAAAAACACATTTCAAAAAAGTTATCAATTGATTTGCATTTTAAAGAGTGAAATAAGTATTTGACCCCTTCGCAAAACATGACTTAGTACTTGGTGGAAAAACCCTTGTTGGCAATCACAGAGGTCAAATGTTTCTTGTAGTTGGCCACCAGGTTTGCACACATCTCAGGAGGGATTTTGTACCACTCCTCTTTTCAGATCCTCTCCAAGTCATTAAGGTTTAGAGGCTGACGTTTGGTAACTCGGACCTTCAGCTCCCTCCACATATTTTCTGGCTATGCCACTACAGGACCTTAGGGCTCATTTACACTTGCTTCAAAACAGGGCGTCAGACACACTTTGATAAAGCTCTGTTAACAAGAGTCAAAGCTCCTGTCACTAAATAAAATGGTTAGCCTACAGTCCTGTTTATACCTTGCATTGGCTTTGCTTCGCTTCAGCTTTGCATCAAAAATTATACCCCATGTAGCTTTAGCCATGCTTCAAAGCCTATTCAATGCCTCCATAGAAGTCTATGACAAAGCTTGTTTGACGCTCGCTTGAAGCACCTGTGGCTTTTCAGAGGCTTTGATTCAGCTTTAGCTTTGCTTTGTTTTGGAGAAATTGCAGGTGTGAGATATCAACAAACACACAGGGCATCGGTCAAGCTTCAACAAGGCTTCAAAAGAACCTCATCGAAGCAACACTGAAGCCTCAGCGAAGCACCACCGAAATCTCATTAAAGCACCACTGATGCCTCATCGAAGCACAACCGAACTCTCAAAAACACATCATAAAAGCTTGTTGATGCAGTAGGGGCTTTAATGTGCGTTGAAGCCAAAGCAAGTGTAAATGAGCCCTAAATGTGCTTCTTCTTGAGCGACTCCTCTGTTGCCTTGGCCATGTGTTTTGGGCCATTGCCATGCTGGAATATCCATCCACAACCCATTTTCAATGCCCTGGCTGAGAGAAAGAGGCTCTCACCCAAGATTTGATGGTACAAGGCCCCGTCCATCTCTTTGATGCGGTGAAGCTGCCCTGTCCCCTTAGCAGTAAAACACCCCAAAGCATAATGTTTCCACCTCCATGTTTGGCAGTAGGGATGGTGTTCTTGGGGTCATAGACAGCATTCCTCCTCCTCCAAGCGCAGTCAGTTGAGTTGATGCCAAAAAGCTTGATCTTGGTCTCATCTGATGACATTTTCACCCAGTCTTCCTCTGAATCATTCAGATCTTCATTAGCAAACTTCAGACAGGGCTGTACATGTGCTTTCTTGAGCAGGGTGACTTTGCGGGGGCTGCAGGATTTCAGTCCTTCATAGAGTAGTGTGTTGCCAATTGTTTTCTTGGTGAATATAGTCCCAGCTGTCTTGAGATCATTGACAAAATTCTGCTGTGTAGATCTGGGCTGCTTTCTCACCATTCTAATGATAATTGAAATTCCACAAGGTGAGATCTGCAGGGATTCCCAGACCGAGGGAGATTGACAGTTATTTTGTGTTTCTTCCATTTGTGAAAAATCGAACCAACTGTTGTCAACCTCTCACCAAGCTGCTTGGCAATGGTCTTGTAGCCCATTCCAGCCATGTGTAGGTCTACAATCTTGTCCCTGACATCCTTGGACAGCTCTTTGGTCTTGGCCATGGTGGAGAGATTGGAATCTGATTGATTGCGGACAAGTGTCTTTTATACAGGTAACAAGCTGAGATTAGGAACACTCCCTTTAAGAGAGTGCTTCTAATCTCAGCTTGTTACCTGTATAGAAGACACTTGGGAGTCAGAAATCGTGCTGATTAATAGGGAATCAAATACTCATTTCACTCATTAAAATGCAAATCAATTTATAACTTTTTTTGAAATGCGTTTTTCTGGATATTTTTCTTGTTATTCTGTCTCTCACTGTTAAAATGAACCTACCATTAAAATTATAGACTGATCATTTCTTTGTCAGTGGGCAAACATAAAAAATCAGCAGAATCAAATACTTTTTTTCCCTCACTGTAGTATGAAACTGAATAAGAATAAAATAATCAAAGTGTGACTAATCTGTATTAGGTATAAGAGAGCACAGAAATTATTGATGCTCACTTTTGCTATGAGTTTAATGTGGGGTAGACAGCATCCCTCTCTTGTGGTCACACTCTAAACATTAAAGCATTCCCTAGCTGTAACCTAATATTAACATTGCAGGTTGGTCTATTCATTTAGCTGCTACAACTGACTGTCATGTTGACTCGCTGGCTTTTAGGGCTGAATCACACTTTTGCGCTGTAGTAATATGCACATTACCACAATGCTGGTCAATGCATGTTAATGTGTTGTGAAACACGTTGTTAATTTTAAATGGCACGCAAAAGTAAAGCAGCTGTAATGGATACTCAGCTCCAATGTGCTATGTGCATCAGAAAAATTGCTGCATTTACTTCTTTTAGTCTGTTCTGGTGCATTAATAGCCCATTCAAAATAAATGGGCTGCCTTAATGTAATGCACATTAACGAGTGATATAATGCATGTTGATGCAATGTACAAGAACGCCAAGATGTTAATGTGCCCTAAAGCCCAACTTTGGGCATTTTTTTCAACAATATGGGGCCACAACCAATTTCAAGTGAGTGGCCAACAGCCTCCAGGTCCACAGATCATTAAATAGAGTGTTTGGGTTCACTGTCTGTATGCATTGAAGTAAGAGGATCAGCATGAGAACTAGACAGCTAGCATTCTCAAAAGAAGAGATGCAACATTTCTTTCACAAGTATGCTTTATGTGATGGGTTCATACATTCCTGATCGAGAACTTCAATGTGGTAATTATTGCTTTCCAATATTTCTTTACACAGTCTTTTAACAGCATACTTATTTAATTCTGTGAAAATATAAGTTCAATATACAACTTTATTATCAGCCATTTAGTTATATATGTTTAAAATGTTTTATCTGACAAATAAAAATGCAAAACTTTCCAGCTCTAAAGATTTTTTTTTTATCCTTTAGCGTAGCTGCAAATAAGTGCTTGCACTGAAGATAGACAGAAAATTATCTGCTCTTCTATAACACATTAAATGAATTTTAAAGATTTTGGAGTCGTTCCAGAACTCCCCATGGACACAATATGGAGACACATGTTAGACTTAATGCTTTCATTGAGTGAAAAAAGAAGATACTTCTGGAATTCCATCAAGAGCTACTAACTGCCTGGAGTGGATTTTCATTTTACAACATGTCACAAGGCAAGATAATGCGCAAATAGTGCTTTTCACAATGATATTTTCTTACTTGCTTGGCTGCTCAGGATAGGAATTTATGGCGTATTGTCAGGAGAAAACTAATCTCTCTAACTCACTTTTTTCTGCAACTAATTTATGGTTCGAATAAAGTCTAGCCAGCTGGAAAAAAGTGGGCATAGAATATAATTTAAAATATATCTATCTTTATTGTTCCACTTTACAATACCATAAATCAATATTTGTTTATTAAAATATTCACAAAGCAATTAGAATAAATGAATATTGGAGTTATTGTTTCTAAGCACTATTATACCCCACTAACTAAATAAAAGGCCATTATTATTGTTTTAGTGGAAAAAAAAACATTTATGAAAACTGATTGCATATAGGGAGATTGTGTTGGTTGATACAAAAGGGTTAACAATCATAAATAAATATCTGTAAAATTAATGGAAAAATATTTTTTTGTCATTTAAATCAGTATTTAACCCAAAAGCAAACATTTATTATATTGTGATGACTTTATATATTTCCCTTTTTAGTCTTTCTTTAATTTCAATTGGTAATTCAGCCAGCAAGTCTGTTGTTTTTCGCAGCACAAGCTCTCCTGCAGAATTTATCAGTTTACATGGATGAGACAAACCACTTAACACTTGCAGGGGTGATTAAAATGATCAGCAAGGGAAAAACTGTTTGTTGTACCTGCTTATAAAGTGTGAGCTGGAGTTTGGCATTAATTTGTTAGTGGTTCTAAATCTGCTAATAACACTACCCTCACCCCAGACTGACAATGCTGCTGTCTGAAGACGTTTTTAGCAAACGAAACGCGTTGGGTCCTGTCCCCTGACACACTGCTGCTCGCATTTTTTACTGATGAGCTCATCTTTATTTATTAAATGTAAGTGTTCTTAATCTGTATTTAATAAATTTCTGTGAGAAATTGAATTACGCTATGGAGTTTTTCCTTGTTCTCATTTTAACCAAACCGCATGGGAGCGATTTCACCGCATACTGAAGAGGCATAGGAACCCTCTGGAGGAACCCCCGGTACCATCGCAGACCAAGAAGGGAGTCATCCATAGGAAACCATTGTACTTCCCGCTTTCATACCACTGATTTCTGGTAAGCACACACACATACTATGAGATGGTCACAAATTTTTGAGCACTCACTTGAGCACTGAGCACTGTGACGTCACTTTATCTCCCCTGGATCATCCGATTTGGCATCGTCTTTGCTGGTACTTTACCAGCTTCTGGTAAGTACATTCACTCACCTTTTTTGGATCATCACCACCTCTAGCACCTGATTATCAAGTCACCTGTCACTGGTTACCCAAGTTCAATCTGGAACAGTACACTGCATCAACTTTACTTTCCTGTGTATCTACCACAGTTACCGTATATATTTACACATGAACTTTAAAAGGACATTACTATATGGTCATTGAAAGTAAGCATTCTAAAGAACACTAATGTATGGTCATTGAAAGCGAGCACTTGCTATTGGTGTATATTTAATTGTATACTCATGTTTGGTTTATCTTAAGAATACTTCTGACCTAGCGCTACACTCTCTGTTCCCCAATGCTGCTGTCTGCTGTGCCTCCTATTCTCATTCCTCCAGAGTCGTGTCTCACTAATACAGGAGATGTGTTACTGGCCAGATCACCAGGTGATAACAGAGGGGAAAAGCCAAAGAAAAGAAAACTGATGCAGCCACCACATTTAATGATCGGTAAGTTGCAATATGATACATTTTTGGTTTTGAATTTAACACTTATAATCTTCTAAAAAATGCACGTGGATATGCAGTAATGCACTAGTTTACTAATTAGACTATATCTTCTCTAAATGTATTAGTGTCTAAATTAATATTACAGTGTAATTAGTCATTGTTTATGCCGCCCCCCTTGAATAATTCTCTAGAATGTTTAGGCATAGAGAACTGTTACGTTCTACCCATACAGCTTGTGCACAGGTCTCTACACAATTATTTACAAAGTGGTTCCCAAATGTTTTTGGACTTCTGCCACTTGCAGAAAAACTACACAATCTACTAACATCAACATTTTTATTGCATTATAATTGTTGCACCACACCAGTCTTGGCCTTTTCCCATGAAGATGTCAGGAAAACAGAAAGTTAATTACCAATATTTACCAATATAGGGCGGGCAGGGCGTTAGCTGTAAAGGGCTGCTAGTTTTAGCGGTGGCAGCAGGGCACTTTTAACCCCTAAGAATGGGTTAAAAAGGGGTTAAAAAGGCCCGTGCGTGGCCAGTGCCCATTCATTTCAAGGTGCAGGGGCAGTGGAAGAGCGGTGTATACATCGCTCCTGCACTCCCCCAAAGATGCTGCTTGTAGGACGTTTTTCCTGTCCTGCAAGTGCACCACCCTAGTGTGAAAGCACTCAGGCTTTCACACTGGGGAGACAGGAGAGGCATTTTTTCAGGCAGTTTACAGGTGCCTGAAAAATGCCCCAGGGTGAAAGGGGTCTAAGGTAGCAAATGAGCTCACCCTAGGTAAAAGCACCTAATTACCCAATGCTGCTGCTGGGGAAGGGCTCAGATTTATAGATAAATAGTGCTTGAAGTTGAATATTGCATATTTCAGCCTTTTCCATTTGGGTGGGAGAGAACCGAAAATCAAAGCCCTTCTAGCATGTAAAAATTGTGCACAAATCATGATTTCACAGCAAAATGGTCCTATTATCAGAGTGAAAGCTACACCTAATATAAAAACAGCACAATTCACAGCTTTAGCACAGCCTTGATGCTGAATATATGCTATGAGTTTGTGGTGACCAGTGATCTCCTATGTGCGGTGGCATGCTTGGGAAGCAGGTTTAGGGTGGCCAACACCAACAGTTTCAATAAGCTGATCCACAAGGCCACTGATGTTGTTGAACACAAGGGTTTTAATCTGAATTTATGATCCAGATTTTTATATTAGTGCGGGTCTAAATTGCTGTTAGGGTGTACATGGACATCCTCCCGTGCTTGCGCTGCCTGCTGTCCTTGGGATTGAGCTTATCACAGATCAGAGTAAAGGGCCTATCCCGTCCCTTTACCATGTAATTAGCTGTCAGCCAATGACAGCTGATCACATTATGTAAACAGAAGCTGGCAATCTGCTTTTTTTCCCCTCACAGTAAGCACGAGGAGAACAAAAATAAGCTGATTACCAGTTTGTGTAAATGGAACAATAGTCCCACACACTGACAGTCACTGCTGCAAAGCAGTGCCCACCAGTGCCACCTACCAGTGCCACCTACCAGTGCCCCTCAGTACTGCTAAGCAGTGCCCACCAGTGCCACCTATTAGTACCCATACGTGCCACCTATCAGTGCCCATCCATGCTGCCAATCAGTGCCCATCAGTGCCTCATCATCAGTGCCACCTATCAGTGGTGCCTATCAGTGCCACCTATTAGTGCCCATATCAGTGCCACCAATCAGTACCCATCAGTGAACCCCTATCAGTGACTCCCAATCAGTGCCCATCAGTGCAGCCTATCAGTGCCCATCAGTGCAGCCTTGTCAGTGCACATTGATGAAGGAGAAAAATTACCTGTTTGCAAAATGTTATAGCAAACTATGAAAACGTTTTGTTTTTTTTCAAAATTTTTGGTCTTTTTTTGTTTGTTTAGCAAAAAATAAAAAAAAAAACAGTGTTGATTAAATAACACCAAAAAAAAAGCTCTATTTGTGTGAAAAAAATGATAAAAATGTCATATGGGTACAGTGACTGCGCAATTGTCATTCAAAGTGTGACAGCGCTGAAAGCTGAAAATTGGCCTGGGTAGGAAGGGGGTATAAGTGCCAAGTAAGCAAGTGGCTAATTTATGTGTAATCATTTATAGCCTAACATTTAGGAGGAAGTGGTGCAATATTTGCATTTTTGTAGTTTCGCTCTTCTGCTATTTGTTCAAGCAGTGTTATTTATTCATGGCAGCGCTTTAATAGGATGGCGTGGTTTATTACAGTACAATATTTATTTTGCTTTTAATTACTTTTATTTTCAAATCATGGTTATTGTATATATTAATTGCTGTTATTGGTGACTTATATTATGATTTTGTTTTGTCTTCGTTGAGTATAACTGTATCTTAATACTTTCCCTTTTGCATTAATAAAGTATTCTGAATCTGAAGCACAGTAACACTTCCACAACCTTTGACTCATCCACCAATACCACTAAATTCTATCTTTAATGTATTGTGTGAATGTACTGAAGATAACTTGCAATGCTTAGAGCCTTGCAGACGTAAAAAACAAAGATCTCCAATCTTGACAGCATCCGGATCCTGGATCTTTTCACCGTTCCCAGGGGATAATATCACCCAATTTAAGAACTACTGATGTATTTCTGCTTTGCACTGTTGATTACCCCACAATGAATGAATAGATTTAGAAAATGGATTTGTATAAAGAATCTAATTTCTGCAGTCTCTTAATCTGTCCACACGTAAAAGTTGCACTAAATATTTAGTTACAATTTTACAGAAATTTAAGCATTTTGGGCTTACAAAAGATCATTTTCCTATCAGTTTGGCCATAGTCCATGTTTAGATTTTAAAGTTTCTCAAGTGACAGATGGTACAGTTTCTGATCACTTCTGTGTGTTTCTTTGAAAAAGTGTAGCAACACAAAATTAGATCAGAGGATTTTTGCTGAGCACCTTGTAACTCCTGATTCTGTTGTGTCTTTCATGAATCCAATACATTCTTTGTTTCCAGCTACACATTCTCCTTGGGAAAAGAGTCTTCAAAAAAGGTTATCTGTTCTTTTTTAGCAGATGTTTTGAGCATTGTTAATCTCTCACTATCTCATGGGATTTGCCAATGCAGTCTTAAAAGTGACACATCTACTTTCTAGTTATTGATTTTCATGTATTTAATAATGTGATAGCATCACTGAAATCCTTACTCATTCTTTGGATTCTATACCTACTAATTTCTTTTAAAAAGTTGCACATTCTTTGTTAACTGATTCTCCCATCCAGTCTTAAAACTTTTGGTAAGTCATTGTTGTAGACAACTAACCTTGATCCCTTTGCACCCTAGAAATGTTGCATTTTTTTAATATCAAATTTTTTGGTACAATCATTGAAAGGTAGGTTTTATTATTAGTGCATATCTTACTATTAATAATAGCAATATTACTAACTAAACATTTTTGCACAGAGCAGCCCTGATCCTCTTTTGTGGGGTCCCCCGCTGGTGCTCCAAGACCCTCCCTCCTCTTTGTCGAGTGCTACCAGGGAAAGCCATATTCCCTGGGGGTATCCGTGAATGTTCATTCCTGAGCTGCCCATTCTGCATCTATTGACACAGACCGGGTGACTTGGCCCTGCCCCCGACTCCCTATTCATAACATTTGGTTGACAGCAGTGGGAGCCAATGGCTGCCGCTGCTATCAATCTGCCCAATGAGGAGGGAGACAGCGGTGAGAGCTGCTGCTCTCTTGCACATCGCTGAAATGGATCGGTCTCAAGTAAGTATAAGGGGGAGCTGGGGGCTCCTGTAGCACAGAAGGTTTTTTACCTTAATGCATAGAATGCATTAAGGTAAAAAACCTTGAGGATTTAGAACCACTTTAAGGGCCGGTTCACACTGGTGCGATCCCAGAGATTGCATATGTTTCACAGCGCACTGCAGTGGGAATCATATGCGATCTCTATGCGATGCGATCTCAGCCATACAGATATTATGGCTGTAATTGCATTGCATTTGGAACAAACTCGCACAGGACCCTTTTTTCCACAGCAGCAGAATCGGATCACATGGATGTTCACACCCATGCAATCCTATTCCTGTGTGAGTTTGCGGTTCGCAGTGCGATATGCAAACTGATTTGGGGGTGTCGTTAGCTTTCTATTGACACTCCCCGCAGTTCACATATAGCAGTGTGAACTGCCACCGGGAGACATGCGATGCGGGAAAGCAGTGGATTAGCAGGGTTCCCGCAACACAGCAGTGTGAACTGGCACTAATAATCAAAAATGTTTAAAGAGTTTGGCAAGCCATAGATTGTGCATTTTCTTTCCGGAAAGAAAATTACTTTATTTCCCCCATCCACACAGTCAGTGTTAATGGGGGATTCCCTACCTAGGTTCTAGGGCTGTTTTTAGAAATCACGGGGCCCCATACAGCCTACTTGACATCCCCCCCACCTCTGAAAATATCAAATGATATTTTAGCTAAAATTCCATGGACATGATGCTGTCCTTTGCAGTCATGGCAGGAATTATACCCTCATCAAACAAGACCCATTCAAGTAAATAGCACTGCTCTGCAAGCGACCTGCAACCACATGCTTTGCACGCCATTGTGGTGCACTAATGCGGGGTTAAAGCAAGAGGTGAGGTGGCAATATGCCTCCGCACTGCTGTCAAATGAAAAGCAATCCAAATGCTGACTGCTCTTCAGGGAGCAAAGCACATTTGAATGAGTCCTTTTTTTTCTCAAATTATGTTTTAGATTTATTTTTATATTTTTAGAATTTTATTTTTTATTTATTTTGTTTTACATTTTTTTAATGCCCTGTTGGGGTGCCCTTTGGAGAAATAGTGATATAGTAGATGGAATACCGCGCTACCTAATGTAAATAAATTAATAAAAGTGATGAGCAGCCAGCATGATCAGCATTAACATAAACTGAACCCAAAACGTACATCAAAAAAGTGCAGCGCTTGTAAACAGAAATACATTCACTAATTAAAGTGATAAGTGCAAAGATTGATGGATGAACATAAATACCTATTGACATAAGCAAATGTTTCAGCCACCATACAGCATAAGTCCAGGCTAGTCCACCTCTAAATGACAATATTAGTCCAAACAATGCATAGTCTATATGTTAATCGTTGAAGTAAATCTGCATGTATTCAATTGTGAACAGTATTCTGAAAAATCCACCACCATGCAAAGTGAATCCACCACCATATACAGATGAGGTACTCTTACCAGATATTTCTAGTTAAATACGCATAAACCAGATCAGATGTGAGCATCAAGGACATCAACTAGGCTCGACCCACTGACATCCACAGGGTAGAATCCAGAAAAAGACACTCCATCCAGGCACCTCAAAAAACGTAATCCAAATAGGAATGAAGAGGTCCAAGTCGTGTCACCGTAGACCTCAGCAGAAATAAATGGCTACATAGTGTGATATCGTTTAAACAAGGAAAATGTATTAAAAATATTGCACTTACATGCTAAGGACCTTGTATCAGGCAAATGGAATTCCAAACTTTCAGTATCAAAATGGCGCAGTATAATGGGAGCAAGATCACCTACCCGACGCGTTTCGTCTGCAAAGACTTCTACAGGGGCATAGGCGTCCTGCTCTTACTGCACAAAATTTATAAGTGACTAATACAACCCACAACAAGTCCCCACCTCCGCATTACAAAATGGCGGCAAGCGGCGTGAGTGTCAAGCCTCACTTTCGATCTGGCTGACAGGGCTTGTTATTGGTCAGAACTCCAGGAAATACATTGTGTGTGGTGTGCACACAACACACTTACGTCACCTCCGGTCTATGTCAATGGACATAAAACCACACATCCACCCAATGTTACTGATAAATGCTTAAAATGTTGCATAAGATCGTGGTTGCTGTTTATAAAACATTCATTGCAGATACCTGGTAAACTGTGGGTGAATGTTACCTCCCATAAAAGGGACGTCTCAATGGTCATAATCAGCCCCAGCGTCATCAGAACACTGAGGAGGCATCACTTCCAATGTAAACAGCCGCCCCACTATGTACGGGAAGCGGAAATGACGCACCGCCATTGCGACTCTAACACAGGATGTGAGTAAACAATGTCGTCACGTCCGCTGTATACAGGGAAGAGACGGCCCTGCCACGTCAGCCAACCCCCGATAGTGACGTCACTTGTCACAAAATAAACAAACGCGGCTAGCGCCATAGAAACAAGCCCACTCTGCAATACGTAACTAAGGAAAAATCTAATAAAATATATATACATGTGGATGTGTGGTGGATCGGAAGGGACAACAGAATAACTCGGATACCTATTAAACAATGAATAAAAAACGAAATAAATTGAAGTGAAATGGACAATGGTTAATACCGAGAGGGGACCCCAAATAACTTTCCCGTGTAAGATCACTGCCAATAGATTTACCATCATGATGACCAGCTAAATGAACTATACATCAAATTAATGACATATGAATAATTTAAAATCTGAATTTCACATAAATAGAAATGCATAAAAATCAACTATCATCATTAATAATGAGAATAATAAAAAGACATAGCCACATAAAAACTATGCTTGATTAATAAAGGCATTAATGTCCCAGTCGACATTAATACCTAAAGGCCAGTGAGATTTGAACTAAAAAATCCAGAACGTTTCTAGGCGTGATACCCCTCTGGTCACAGCCCCCCCCCTCCAAGGGGCTTCATATTTGTCAATGATGGAAAAAGTGGTACCAGTTGGGTCTCTATCGTGGTGTTTCTGATAGTGCTTAGGCACCGTATGTTTTGTGGACCCTTTAATGATGCCCGTAATATGTTCATTCATACATACTGAGAAAGATCGAATAGTACAACCAACATATTGCTTTTTACAGGGACAAGTTATTAAATAAATCACATTCTTGGTAGAACACGTGGTAAAGTGTTTCATAGAATAGTTTTGGTTGGTAACCGTGCAGGCGAAAGTATCCATTCGTCTAGATCTGAAGGCATTAAAATGACAGACCCTGCATTTCTTACAGGGGAAATAACCCTTAAGATCCCTGAAGAAAGAAGGTTTAGAAGGGGGGATCAATGACATTTGGTTTTTCACTATCTGACAGACTGGCTTGACTGAGATTAAAAATGCCTTGGCCTATCTGGTCCTTGGCCTTTTTCCTCTGCGCTCTTCTGCCCCCCTGGGTTCCTTTCTTTGATCTGCCCCACTGTCGGGGTGGGAACCTACCCTGGGAAAACCCCAATCCCGTGAAGGTTCAGGTCTCCTCTGGTTGTAATACTAATCTCCCGCTACAAGGGGACCCGACTTCCAGGTTTAAGAAGGTTTTGGTATCTATCCTTGATAAAGGCTTGAATCAAAATATTCTGAATAAGGAGAGGGCCTACTCACTTCCATTGGCTTCACGTATACCAGTGTTATATTGTCTACCTAAGATTCATAAGGACCCAGTTCATCCTGCGGGCCGGCCAATTGTGAGAGGTATTGATTCCCTCACCTCTCGCATTGGCCGGTACATCGATGGATACTTACAACCTCTGGTCACCAAGACTCCACCTTACCTCAAGGACACGAAAGCTACATTAAAGCTCTTCGAGGGGGTGGTAGTGGATGATAACACATGGATGGCTACAGCGGATGTGGCATCCCTGTACTCAAATATTCCACACAACTTAGGTTTTGCTGCTGCTAAGTTTTATCTGGCGAAGGATGACACTATACCCCCCATACAACAAGAGTTCATCCTAGAGTTACTCCAATTCGCTATGAAACACAATTATATGTGGTATGACTGGATTTTTTACTTACAGGTCAAGGGTGTGGCCATGGGGGCCAAATTCGCCCTGAGTTTGGCCAATCTTTTTATGGCCAAATGGGAGGAGGGTATTGTTTATGCCCTTAATAAACAGGAATTGTGTTTATGGGCTAGGTACATCAATGACGTCCTCCTCCTATGGCATGGCACTGATCAATCCCTGCAAGATTTCTTCAATATTCTGAATGATAATGATAGAGGTATCTCTCTTTCTCTCACAATGAGTAAAACGGATTTAGTCTTTTTGGACTTATCCATGTTTAAGAAAGATGATAAAATTGGCACTAGAACTTATTTTAAGGTTACAGATTGTAACAAATATATTCCTTTGGATAGTTGCCATTTTAGACCTTGGCTAGGCTCAGTGCCTCGTAGTCAAATGATACGTTTAAGGCGTAATTGTACTCTGGAGTCAGATTTCCTTTTGCAGGCAGAATCTCTCAAGATTAGGTTTATTGCAAAAGGTTATGACTAGAGTTGAGCGAACACCTGGAAGTTCGGGTTCTGCTGGTCCGTCCGAACTTCGTGACAAAGTCCGGGTCCGGGTCCGGACGGAACCCGAACGCTCGCACGGACAACGTCTCATGTTAATGCGGAATTTGCATAGTAAACTGATGCTCCGTGACTCGGATCGGTTCCAGATTTTACCGTTGATAGGTTTCCTTATATAAACAATGTTAGACATTGGAATTTTATTCAAGATCACGGTTAAAATAGTAGAAAGAATTTGTACCTATTCAGGTTTTTCTGATTTAGGCAAAATGAGTAACACTCTCTTTCTCTCTATGGAGATAGTAATAGTAAGTCTTATAACTTCTTTAGAACGTCCCTAACTAGTCACGGTACGGTATCCTCCTCCTGCAGTAACTACATGGATCGGGTATTTGTGTTAAGGACAAATAAT
>BLSH010233013.1:80989-99377 GCA_018402905.1 Glandirana rugosa
TGATCTGCAACTCAAAGCAGCGGTATGTGAAATCTCTAATTTCTGCTATCTGTCCTCAGAGCAACAGCACAGACAGCAGTAGTAAAGTAATCTATCTCAGGATGCAGGATCAGGTCTTAAAATGGCTAAAATCTGTCCCTCACGCCGTCAGCTACCTTTCCCTATACTAACCCAAGGAGCATGTGACTGCAGCACTGTGACTCCAGCTTATAAAGAGGCTGGGTCACATGATGCACTGGCCAATCACAGCCATGCCATTAGTAGGCATGGCTGTGATGGCTTCTAAGGGCAAACCAGTGAAACGCTTGTTGATTGGCTGCCCTGCAGCTTCTCAACACGTGGAATAAAATAGCAGAACCCCGGACCGAACCCGAACGATTTTTGAAATGTCCGGGTCCGGGTCCGTGCCACGGACACCCGAAAGTTCGGTACGGACCCGAACGTTACAGTCCGGGTTCGCTCAACACTAGTTATGACCCCAAGGAAGTGGACAGAGAGATTACTAGAGCCCAACTAATGTATAGACGAGCATTAATGCAGGATAGGGATCCGCCTAGTACATCTCAGTCGAACAACGACATGTTTAAATGGGCCTTCTTTACCACCTTCTAGAATGAACACAATAAGATTAAGAATATTTTTCAGAAACACTGGGACATATTGAAAAATGACCCGGTATTAGGCCCATCACTTCCTGACAGAGCCAAAATTATTTATAGAGGGGCTGCTTCCATCAGGAATCAGGTTGCCCCAAATGTCATTGATCCCCCCTCTAAACTTTCTTTCTTCAGGGATCTTAAGGGTTATTTCACTTGTAAGAAATGCAGGGTCTGTCATTTTAATGACTTCAGATCTAGACGAATGGATACTTTCGCCTCCACTGTTACCAACCAAAACTATTCTATGAAACACTTTACCACGTGTTCTACCAAGAATGTGGTTTATTTAATAACTTGTCCCTGTAAAAAGCAATATGTTGGTTGTACTATTCGATCTTTCTCAGTACGTATGAATGAACATATTACGGGCATCATTAAAGGGTCCATACGGTGCCTAAGCACTATCGAAAACACCACGATAGAGAACCAACTGGTACCACTTTTTCCATCATTGACAAATATGAAGCCCCATGGAGGGGGGGGGCTGTGACCAGAGGGGTATCACGCCTCGAAACGTTCTGGATTTTCTAGCTCAAATCTCACTGGCCTTTAGGTATTAATGTCGACTGGGACATTAATGCCTTTATTAAACAAGCATAGTTTTTATGTGGCTATGTCTTTTTATTATTCTCATTATTAATGATGATAGTTGATTTTTATGCATTTCTATTTATGTGAAATTCAGATTTTAAATTATTCATTATATATTTAACTGGTCATCATGATGGTAAATCTATTGGCAGTGATCTTACACGGGAGGTTATTTGGTGCCCGCTCCCGGTATTAGCCATTGTCCATTTCAATTCAATTTATTTAATTTTTTATTCATTGTTTAATAGGTATCCAAGTTATTCTGTTGTCCCTTCCGATCCACCACACATCCACACGTATATATATTTTATTAGATTTTTCCTTACTTATGGATTGCAGAGTGGGTTTGTTTCTATGGCGCTAGCCGCGTTTGTTTATTTTGTGACAAGTGACGTCACTATCGGGGGTTGGCTGACGTGGCAGCGCCATCTCTTCCCCGTATACAGTGGACGTGACAACATTGTTTACTCACGTCCTGTGTTAGAGTCACAATGGAGGTGCGTCATTTCCGCTTCCCATACATAGTGGGGCGGCTGTTTACATTGGAAGTGATGCCTCCTCAGTGTTCTGATGACGCTGGGGCTGATTACGACCATTGAGACGTCCCTTTTATGGGAGGTAACATTCACCCACAGTTTACCAGGTATCTGCGATGAATGTTTTATAAACAACAACCACGATCTTATGCAACATTTTAAGCATTTATCAGTAACATTGGGTGGATGTGTGGTTTTATGTCCATTGACATAGACCGGAGGTGACGTAAGTGTGTTGTGTGCACACCACACACAATGTATTTCCTGGAGTTCTGACCAATAACAAGCCCTGTCAGCCAGATCGAAAGTGAGGCTTGGCACTCACGCTGCTTGCCGACCATTTTGTAATGCAGAGGTGGGGACTTGTTGTAGGTGGTATTAGTCACTTATAAATTGTGCGCAGTAAGAGCAGGACGCCTATGCCCCTGTGGAAGTCTTTGCAGACGAAACGCGACGGCTAGGCGATCGTGCTCCCATTATACTGCGCCATTTTGATACTGAAAGTTTGGAATTCCATTTGCCTGATACAAGGTCCTTAGCATGTAAGTGCAATATTTTTAATACATTTTCCTCATTTAAACAATATCACATTATGTAGCCATTTATTTCTGCTGAGGTCTATGGTGACACGACTTGGACCTCTTCATTCCTATTTGAATTACAGTTTTTGAGGTGCCTGGATGGAGTGTCTTTTTCTGGATTCTAACCTGTGGATGTCAGTGGGTCGAGCCTAGTTGATGTCCTTGATGCTCACATCTGATCTGGTTTATGCGTATTTAACCAGAAAAAGTACCTCATCTGTATATGGTGGTGGATTCACTTTGCATGGTGGTGGATTTTTCAGAATACTGTTCACGATTGAATACATGCGGATTTACTTCAACGATTAACATATAAGACTATGCATTGTTTGGACTAATATTGTCATTTAGAGGTGGACAAGCCTGGACTTATGTTGTATGGTGGCTGAAACATTTGCTTATGTCAATAGGCATTTATGTTCATCCATCAATCTTTGCACTTATCACTTTAATTAGTGGATGTATTTCTGTTTACAAGCTTTGCACTTTTTTGATGTACGCTTTGGAGAAATATAAGGGGTCTAGACAGACCCCTGATGTCTCACATTTGTGACAGAGAAAGGGACTGAAGACAGAGATTCCCCAGTCCCTTTCTCGGTAGCCTCGGCTATACTGGACAGTGAATGAATGGAAACATTCTGTCGCTCTTTCTGTTCATTCACAAACTGAAGCATAGTTTGCTATGTTTCAGCGATGAATGCCCACAGGAGCCCACAACAGCTGCCAGCAGGAGAGGAGAGGAGGGAAGCCAGCAGAACTGCAGGAGAGGGGGCACACAGGGAGACCCAGACAACAGGGTGATGGAGGCTCAGATACTGATCTCCCTGTAGAGCAGCCAGAGGGAGAAAAAGAAGGAGAAGCTGGTAGCGCTGCAGAGGGAGCCACAAGAGCCAGCAAGACTGCCGGCTGTACTGCCTTATCAGCGGCCTTGTGCAGCGCTAATGCGTTCTGCTGGCAGAACAGAATGATTAGAGTCACTGGCTATAGCCAATGACAGTAATCATTCTGTAAAAAAACTGACAGGCTGGTTGTACTCCTTTGATGGTGACAGCCTCCCATGCTGTCCTATATTCCAGAAGGAAAAAAAATGTAGTGGTGGGCTCATAAGTTTTATCCGATGTAAGGGAGTAGGTGCAGGCAACCTGGCACAGATTTTTACTGAACGGAATTTAGACACAAAAGGCCACTGCCATTGGAGGGGGGTTGAGG
Organism: Glandirana rugosa; assembly: GCA_018402905.1. NCBI lineage: Eukaryota > Metazoa > Chordata > Amphibia > Anura > Ranidae > Glandirana > Glandirana rugosa. The sequence continues at coordinate 84,566 of BLSH010233013.1, forward strand.
TAAGCTTAGTGTATTAGAGTAGACCTGAACTCAAAGAGTAAAGATTCGCCATGTCATGAGAGACATCTAGAAATGTTCATTTTACCTAAAAACCCTGAAAATTGCTTCTGAATGTAGGTTTTTTTGAGATTTGTTCCCACTCTTCTTGCTTGGAGGCTCTGACATGAGGAAGCAAGGCTTTGTATATACTTACTATAGATCCCATCCACATGGAGATACAGTGCAGAACAAGACATAGTAAGCCACTACAGGGGGAAACATCAGCTGTAAATAGACCACAGGCAATACTGGGCACTAGTGCTTTACCCTCTGCCTGCCATTTTTTGGCACAGATTCCACAGTTCAGGGGGCTAAGGGGGGAGGGGCTGTTTTTCTTAAAAACATCCTTCATGATTTCATTTGCTTGGTTATTTTACAATATTTTATTAGATCAGCTGCAAAACTGATCTGTTTTTCTTTGGTCTAGTTGTAGGCATTGATTTTATTGGGATTTTCTGCCACTAACCTACACAGTTTATCCCATAATGATGAAATTAATCTATTTTTTTTAACCATTCACAAATAAAAAATGAAGAATCATGATTGCATAGCCATTCATCTCTTTTAGCTCTGGTGCAACCAATTTTCTTGTCACACGTCACATAATTAATTGATTAGAGCCCATCTGTGTGCAATTAAAGGGTCAAGTGATCCAAAAATAAGTCATTCCTTTCTGTAAGGTGCTAGAGTTTGTTAGATTACATACAGTATGTAAACAACCAGCATTATAAAGATCAAGAAACTATCAAAATTCCTGATAAAGTTCTAGTCAAACACACATCAGGGTTGACCTGTATATAAAATACACTGAGCACTAAACATCTGCTAGAATACTGTTAAATCCAATATAAAAAAAAATCAGAAAGACTATAGCACAATCATGCTTAGATAACGCCATCCACTACATACTATTAAGGCTAGGTTCACACTGCTGCAATCAAAATTTGATCAGATTTTCAATGTGATTATGTATTGCAACTTGGATACTACTTCGACGTGGTTTGCAAATTCTTTGGGGCCAGACCAATTGTAACTCTGGAAAGGACTGCAGGGTTCCATAGATGAGATTGAAGGAACTGTCCATGGGACAACTAGAGCCTCGCCATTTGATATAGGTGAGCTTTATGCAACAGTAATAAGGAGAAAGCCACTACTAAAAAATCCCTTGCCAGAAGGTATGTGTTACACACAGCAAACCTGTAGAAAAAGATAATTTGGCTGAGGAGACCAAATTGTAACTTTTTAACCTTTTAGTGGGGAACACTATGCATTGCAGTAAGTCAACATTGCTTACCACCATAAGCATGCCATAGCCACCTGACCTATATTTATATTAGGTTCATATTGAGTATGCAATGCATTTTATCAGCAGGGACAGCAAAACCATTTAGCATTGTAACAGTGAAAACGGATGGTGATAAAACTGGGTGATTCTAGAAGAAAACCTCTTTGAGCCCCGGTTCACATAGGTGCATTGCGGGAACCCTGCAAATCCACTTCAGGTTCCCGCATCACACTGCCATATGCGAACTGAAGGGAGGTGTCAATACATTGTTAACGACTCCCCCTGTTCAGCTCGCATATCACAGTGCAAACTGCAAACTCGCACAGGAATCGGATCGCATGGGTATGAATACCCATGTGATCCGATTCTGGTGTGGACCAAAAAAGGGTCCTGTGCGAGTTTGGCCAATCTGTATGGCTGAAATCCCATCCCACGGACATCGCATATGATTTGCACTGCAGTGCAGTGTGAATAATATGCAATCTTGCAGAGTGCACTGATGTAAGCCGGGGCTCAATCTACAAGAGATCTGAGGCAGGGCTGTAACCAAAATTTGCCAAAGTAGCAAGGCCATGAAGACTTGTTTTGGAAACCAGTTCACAAAAAGGATCCTTTGGAATTGAAAAGAGTGCAGAAAAGTGCTACTTATAGTGATACTAAGGGCTCGATTTAAAAAAAACAAAAAACAAACATGTCATACTTACCTCCTCTGTGTAACGGGTTTTGCACAGAGTGGCCCCAAACCTCCTCTTCTAGGGTGCCCCAGTGGCGCTACTGGCTCCTCCCGAGTCCTGCTTCTGCGTCCCTTGACACAGACAACAGGACTTGTCTCCGCCCCTCGGCTCCTGCTTCACTGGACTTAATTGACAGCAGTGGGAGCCAATGGCTCCCCTGGTATCAATCTATCCAATGAGGACCGGAGCCCATGGCTTGAGCTGCTAGGCTCATCCCCGGTGCGGGAACAATCTGGCTCAGGTGAGTAAGCAGGGGGTCTGGGGGGCTGCTGCAAAAGAAAAGGTTTTTCACCTTAATGCATAGAATGCATTAAGGTGAAAAAACGCAAAGCTTTAAAATCCCTTTAATTAAAAATTGACACAAAGAACCTCAGCTTTTGGAAAGACAAAAGGAAATGGAATTTATAAGAGGTGATTAAGAGGGGATGTGATAAACAGTATACAGTTGTGCTCATAAGTTTACATACTCAGGCAGAATGTATGATTTCTTGGCAATTTTTCAGAGAATATGCATGAGAACAAAAAACTTTTCTTTCACTCATGGTTAGTGTTTGGCTGAAGCCATTTATTATCAATCAACTGTGTTTACTCTTTTTAAATCAGAATGACAAAAGAAACTACCCAAATGACCCTGATCAAAAGTTTACATACCCCCGTTCTTAATATCATGTATTGCCCCCTTTAACATCAAAGACAGGTTCCTGGTGCTGTGAGGGAAAGATTAGCGTTCTAATATCATCTCATCCTGCATTTAGAGACAGGTTCCTGGAGGTGCTGTGACGGAAAGATTAGCGTTCTAATATCATCTGATACTGCATTAGGGACAGTTTCCTGGTGCTGTGAGGGAAACATTAGCATTCTAATATCATCTGATACTGCATTAGGTACAGGTTCCTGGCACTGTGAGGGAAAGATGAGCATTCTAATATCATCTGATACTGGAGTAGGTACAGGTTCCTGGCGCTGTGAGGGAAAGATTAGCGTTCTAATATCATCTCATACTGCAGTAGGGACAGGTTTCTGTCAGTACTGTGAGGGACAGATTATCGTTCTAAAATCATCTCATAGTGGAGTAGGGAGAGGTTCCTGTTGGTGCTGTGAGGGACATATTATCGTTCTAAAATCATCTCATAGTGGAGTAGGGAGAGGTTCCTGCCGGTGCTCGTGGGCATCACTGGAGCGTGGCTGGGGGGATACGGAGGACACAGATGGTACACCTCCCACAGAGGACAGCTTGTCTTTGCCTCTGGGCAGCCTGGCACACATGAGCGACTACATGCTGCAGTGCCTGCTCAACGATAGCAGAGTTGCCCACATTGTAACTTGTGCTGATTACTGGGTGGCCACCCTGCTGGATTCCCGTTACAAGAACAACGTGCCATACTTAATTCCCTCACTGGAGCGTGATCCAAAGATGCGTGACTACCAGCGCACGCTGGTAGACGCGCTGCTGAGGGCATTCCCAAATGACACCGGGGGCTCAGTGGAAGCACAAGGCGAAGGCAGAGGAGGAGGAGGAAGAGGTCGCCAACGCAGCTGTGGCACCGCCAGCACCTCAGAAGGCAGGGTTAGCATGGCCGAAATGTGGAAAAGCTTTGTCAGCAGCACGCCACAACAAACAGCACCACCATCTGATAGGCAACGTCTTAGCAGGAGGCAGCATTTCAGCAACATGGTGGAACAGTATTTGTGCACACACCTACACGTACTGACTGATGGGTCTGCCCCATTCAACTCCTGGGTCTCCAAATTGGGCACATGGCCTGAGCTTGCCCTTTATGCCTTGGCGGTGCTGGTCTGCCCTGCAGCCAGTGTATTGCCTGAACTTGTGTTTAGCACGGCAGGGGGCGTTATCACAGACAAGTGCAGCCGCCTGTCCACAGCCAACGTGGACAAGCTAAAGTTTATTAAAATCAATCAGGCATGGATCCCACAAGACTTGTCTGTACCTTGTGCAGAATAGCCATTTAGACCGGCCTCACACAGCCATTGGTATACTTTTTTTTTTAATATGTCTTAATATTTTGGGGGCTACCCCAATTAGAAAAAAAACCAAAGAAACAAAAAACAGTGTTGGCTACCTCCTCCTCCTCCACCGCCACTTCCATCTACACCGCCACGGTCACCGCCTCCTCAACCTCCAGGCTCCTACTCCACATCCACCTCCTCCTCCGTTTTTTATTTTTTTTTATGTGATTTTAAGTTATTTCCCTATCCACATTTGTTTGCAGGGCACTTGTCCTACTCTTATCCCCATTTTGCTTCCTTTTGCAGCCCTCTAGCCCTTTCCAGGACTCCCCGAACCCCATTTTTGTGCCCAAAAGTTTGGGTCACCATTGACTTCAATGGGGTTCGGGGTCAAGTTCGGTGCCGAACTCAAACTTTTTCACGAAGTTCGGCCGAACCCGATGAACCCGAACATCCAGGTGTCCGCTCAACTCTGCTCCTCAACAAATGTAGGGTTTATGATTGTGGCCAAAAAGCTCAATTTTGGTCTCATTACTCCAAATGTCTTTGTGCCAGAAGGTTTGAGGCTGGTCTCTGTGCTGTTTGACGTATTGTAAGCGGGATACTTTGTGGCATTTGTGTAGTAATGGCTTTCTTCTGGCGACTCAACCATGCAGCCCATCTTTTTTCAAGTGCCTCCTGATTGTGCATCTTGAAACAGCCACACCACAAGTTTTCAGAGAGTCCTGAAGTTATTTGTGGGTTTTTCTTTGCATCCCAAACAATTTTCCTGGCAGTTGTGGCTGAAATTTTAGTTGGTCTACCTGACCGTGGTTTGGTTTCAACAGAACCCCTCATTTTCCACTTCTTGATTAGAGTTTGAACACTGCTAATTGGCATTCTCAATTCCTTGGATATCTTTTTATATCCCTTTCCTGTTTTATACATTTCAACTACCTTTTCCCATAGATACTTTGACAATTCTTTTGCTTTCCCCATGACTCAGAATCCAGAAACGTCAGTGCAGCACGGGATGAAAGATGCAAGGGTCTGTTAAGAGTCCAGAAATTCATTGACCTTTTATACACACACTAATTACAACAAACAGATCACAGGTGAGGATGGTTACCTTTAACCGGTTCCCCACCGCGCGCCGTGTTTTTACGGCGGCAGTGGGGGAGCCCTGCGCGAATCGCCGTAAATAAACGGCGATTCGCATTTTGGCCACCAGGGGGCGCGCACCCGCCGCACTCCTGAGGAGTGTGCCCGCGGCTCGGGCGGACCCGATGTCTGCCGGCGAGCCGCGATGAGCGGCTACAGGGCAAAGAACGGGGAACCGCCGATGTAAACACGGCGGTTTCCCGCCCTGTCAGTGGGGCATGAGAGATCTACTGATCCCTGTCACTGGGATCAGTTAGATCTCTCATGCCCATGTTAGCCCAACCCCCCCACAGTAAGAACACACCCAGGGAACACACTTAACCCCTAGCTCCCCCCCCCAGGTTAACCCCTTCACTGCCAATGACATTTATACAGTAATCAGTGGACATTTAAATTTCTGATCGCTGAATAAATGTCATTGGTCCCAAAAAAGTGTCAAAAATGTCCGACATGTCCGCTGCAATATCGCAGTACCGCTAAAAATCGCAGATCGCCGCCATTACTAGTAAAAAATAAAAAAAAAATAAAAACCCCAGAAATTAATTCTCATCATCCTTAAACGCGGCCACTTTTGCGCAAACCAATCAATAAACGCCTATTGCGATTTTTTTTATCGCAAATATGAGGAAGAATATAAATCGGCCAAAAACGGTGAAAAAAAAATTTTTTTTGTATTTTTTTTTTTTGGATTTGAATTTTAGCAAAAAGTAAGAAATTTGGGTTTTTTTGCAAAATGGTCGCTCTTCTTTTGTTTATAGCGGCGATAAGAAATGACGCAGAGGCGATCAAATACCACCAAAAGAAAGCTCTATTTGTGGGAAAAAAAGGACGCAAATTTCGTTTGGGTACAACGTCGCACGACCACGCAATTGTCCGTTGCGACGCAGTGCCGAATCGCAAAAAGTGCTCTGGTCCTAAAGCTGCAAAACCTTCCGGGGCTGAAGTGGTTAATAGCCATTCAAACCCATTTGTGTCAACTTGTGTGCATGTTATTAGGCCAAAATCACCAGGGTATGTAAACTTTTGATCAGGGTCATTTGGGTAGTTTCTGTTGTCATTATGATTTAAAAAGAGTAAACACAGTTGATTGATAATAAATGGCTTCAGCCAAACACTGACCATGAGTGAAAGAAATGTTTTTGCATTCTCATTCATATCCTCTGAAAAATGTGTGTACATATATATATATATATATACACACATTCACTGGCCACTTTATTAGGTACACCTGTTCAATAGCTTGCTAACACAAATTGCTAATCAGCCAGTCACATGGCAGCAACGCAATGCACTTAGGCATCTAGACGTGATGAAGACGACTATCAAAAGCCACTATCAAAGAAACCCGGGCTTCAACAACACCTCAGCAGTGCCACAGGCTGATCGCCTCCATGCCACGCCACATTGATGCAGTAATTCATGCAAAAGGAGCCCCGACCAAGTATTGAGTGCATACTATACTGTACATGGACATAGTTTTCAGTAAGCCAACATTTCTGTATTAAACATCCTTTTTTTGTTGTTGGTCTTATGTAATATTCTAATTTATGAGATGTACCTGTATATATACAAAGTTTGTTCCTGTTAAGGTCCGAGAAAATAACAAGGGGACACTCTAAGTAGTTACAGGTATTCAAATCAACAAAATGACAAGGGTGCCCAAATTTATGCACCTGTCTAATTTAGTTTAGATGCATATTGCACATTTTCTGTTAATCCAATAAACCTCATTTCACTACTGAAATATTACTGTGTCCTTCAGTTATTTGATAGATCAAAATGAAAACTTTTGCATACAACTGTATACTTCTTATTATTACAATGTCCAGAGTTAGTAAAGACAGAGAGCAGATGACATTTAAAGTTTACTTAGCAGCTAGTCTTTCCTTCTTTAGCGGTCAGATACTGAAACACTTCTTTACAGAAAGAGCTGTTGAAATAGACTTCCAATGGAATTGTTTCACCAGATGGACAAAATATAGCTGCCATTTATAAGAAACATTATAGAATGTTGATACAGGGAGTATTCTCTTGATTTGGGGGCTGGGAAAAGATTTTTGTGGGTTTATGGTTCAATCACATTTTGACTGGGGGAGGGCTTTCAGTATATTTAATTTACTGCTATTAACACTCCAAAATATTTGTAAAGATTGTGAATACATGCTCTTTCCTTTCATTATTTTATTTTACATACAAAATCTCTTTAATTAGAACCATATGCCCCCAAACTTCCAGAAATGAGTTATGAAATATTGAAAATAATCTCAGTCAGGCTATTGTTACACAGACTTTATATGGATATAGCCAGCAGCAGTCTAAAACAGCACAGAGCTCTGGTGCTGCCAAATCATTTAAACTGTAACTCTAGTTTTGCAAAAAAAAAAATGCTTTCTAAAGAAACTACTGTATATACCTCACAAGTCTTTTTGCAGAGTCGTGCCTTTCTCTGTTCGGAAGAAATTGCTGTTTGTACCATATCCCTACTCAAACTGATTTCTGAATCAAAGGCTTGGTCTTTGTTATAGTACACTAGTGCAGTCTCAGTGATGTAAGGAGAAAAGCTGACCTGCATCCCTTTAGAAGCAGATGAGCCTCAAAGAGCATCTCACCAAAAATTAAAGATAAACTTCAAGGAGATGTAGCACTGCCCCCAGGGGGGCTGCTTAGTATTTCTGGTTCCTCTGCACTACCCCGACCCCCTTGGCCCTCCAATCCCCTGACACTCTTGGTTCTGACATGATATTAGGTACATACTGCAAGAACACTATGACACAGGTTTAAAGAATTCACACTTAGTCTTTACTAAAACCAAAGTATAGTACAATAGAGAGATTCAAAACACCCAAGCCTTTGAGGTTACGTAGGCTCAGATATAGAATTCCCTTGCTTGAAACAGCTTATAACATTTACCGAAATTGATATCCAACAAACACAGTAAACAGAGAGTACTTTACAACAGGAGGATTATTTGTAGTAAGCTTACCCACTCTATTATATACTGAATGGCTTATCGTCCATCTAAAGGGGATATCTGAAGCCGGCCTATACACTCTATTCACCCTGAGGAGAATTTCTGAATGATAGCAAAGATGACCTGGGCCCTTGTTGGAATGGCAACAGCAATGTCCAGGAGGCAGGTCTGCTTAATCTTCACCGGCAATAGAAGTTCTTTCAAATTTGTATCCTAAGTATGGCTCAGCGTAATCAAGCAAGCAAACAGCCAGGCTGGTAAAAAGGGTATTCCTCCAGTGTATTAGGGCAAGGAGGTCTGTGTACAGTGTCTTTGTGAAATGTTAAGATGTCTCCAGGAACAAGGTGTCTATACACAGTGTTCAATAGGTGCTATGGCAAATTAACAAGGCTGAGGCAATGGGCGTCAGCCCTCTCACCAACTGCAGAACCTGACGGGATCCTCTGGAATGGGAACGGTGGCTGCAGGTGCGGAACTCCCCAATGGTGAGGCCAAATATAACGGCCTGTTGTCTGGCGAACACGAGGGTGACAACTGCTAAGTAGGATGATGCTGTAATGTCCTCCAGTCGACAACCCTCTGCGTTGGATCCTCTAGGTCCACTCGGAGACCTCGAATCCCGTTGCAGTAGGCCGCAACCATTCCCCTCCCCCCCAGCACAGGGAGATGAGTGTCTGACATGGCCCAGGAAGAAGAGAGCGCCAACTGGGCTGTCCTAACCTTTTAAAACCTCCCCCAGAAACTCCTCTAGTAACACAGGCCTTCTGGTATGTGTAGTCCCGTAGTAACTTCCTGGTTCTAAGCCACTGGCTATATGGACTACTGGTCCCACAATCCTCCTTGCTTGATGGAGAGGTATGAAGTCACTTGCTCACACCTGGCACTAGAGGGACATAACAGTACACAGAAAACGGTGAGGATGGTCTGCAAATAGAATAGCCTTAGTCCACTGTCGGCTACAGAGATATATAGTGATATATATATATATATATATATCTAAAGGTATACATTAATGCAGTTCTAAGAAACATTAAACCTCATGCACACCCCACAGGGTGTTTTTGGACCTTTTTATAGCAGCTATTTTTGGTTTCAGGCTTTTTTCCTACAGTCAATAAAATCTCCAGCATGTTATCCTACAGTATCTCACACCCCCACATTTTTGTAAATATTTTATTACATCTTGTCATGTGACAACGCTGAAGAAATGACACTGTGCTACAATGTATAGTAGTGAGTGTACAGCTTGTATAGCAGTGTAAATTTGCTGTTCCCTTAAAATAACTCAACACACAGCCATTAATGTCTAAACAGCTGGCAACAAAAGCGAGTACACCCTAAGTGCAAATGTCCAAATTGGGCCCAAAGTGTAAATATTTTGTGTGGCCACAATTATTTTCCAGCACTGCCTTAATCCTTTTGAGGAAGGAGTTTACCAGAGCTTCACAGGTTGCCTCTTGAGTCCTCTTCCACTCCTCCATGAAGACATCACGGAGCTGGTGGATGTTAGAGACCTCCACCTTCCTTTTGAGGATGCCTCACAGATGCTCAATAAGGTTTAGGTCTGGAGACATGCTTGGCCAGTCCATCACCTTTACCCTCAGATTCTTTAGCAAGGCAGTGGTTGTCTTGGAGGTGTGTTTGGGGTCATTATCATGTTGGAATACTGCCCTGCGGCCCAGTCTCTGAAGGGAGGGGATCATGTACTGCTTCAGTATGTCACAGTGCATGTTGGCATTCATGGTTTCCTCAATGAACTGTAGCTCCCCAGTGCCGGCAGCACTCATGCAGCCCCAGACCATGACACTCCCACTACCATACTTGACTGTAGGCAAGACACGCTTGTCTTTGTATTCCTCACCTGGTTGCCGCCACACATGCTTTACACCATCTGAACCAAATACGTTTATCTTGGTCTCATCAGACCACAGGACAAGGTTCCAGTAATCCATGTCCTTAGTCCTTAGCAGCACTCATATGTCTATTTCCCAGAGACAACCTCTGGATATGACGCTGAGCATCAACTTCTTTGGTCGATCATGGTGAGGCTCGTTCTGAGTGGAACCTGCCCTGTTAAACTGCTGTATGGTCTTGGACACCCTGCTCCAGCTCAGTTTCAGGGTCTTGGCAATCTTCTTGTAGCCTAGGCCATCTTTATGTAGCATAACAATTCTTTTTTTCAGATCCTCAGAGAGTTCTTTGCCATGAGGTGCCATGTTGAACTTTCAGTGACCAGTATGAGAGAGTGAGAGTGATAACACCATATTTAATACACCTGCTCCCCATTCACACCTAAGACCTTGTAACACTAACAAGTCACATGACATTGGGGAGGGAAAATGGCTAATTGGGCCCAATTTGGACATTTTCACTAAGGGGTGTACTCACTTTTGTTGCCAGTGGTTTGGACATTAATGGCTGTGTGTTTAGTTATTTTGAGGGGACAGCAAATGTACACTGTTATACAAGCTGTACACTCACTACTTTCCATTGTAGCAAAGTATAATTTCTTTAGTGTTGTCACATGAAAAGATATAATAACATATTTACAAAAATGTGAGGGGGGTACTCACTTTTGTTAGATACGGTATGTATCCACGCACACATAGGTTGTTGTCAACTGTTTTTGGCTGGGACATTTTTTGGCTGTAAAAAAAAACCCAAGACTAGTGGGTTCTGAGAGGAGTTTTTCAGCTATAAAAATGCTCAAACGCCCAAAAACACCCAAAAATGTAGATAAATGCTCAAAAACGTGGCTCACCAACGTTTTTTAGTGTTTTTGATCCCACTGAAAAAAAAACGCAAAAAACGTTATTGTAAAAACGTTGAAAAACTCACTACAAAGCTACTGTCCTGTGTGCATGAGGCCTTAAAGTGTTACTAAACCCAGGATCCTGCATTCACTATATCTAGTCTGCCACAGTGCACAGAACCTTGAAATGCAATTATTTTAGTAAATATAAACTGCTAAATGCCTTCTCTCATCAGCAGTATATAGCAGTTTTGTGACTTCTATCAGTGTCTGGTTAAAGCTTGTAGGAGGAGTTTTCATTCTACTCCGACTGTCCCATGAGGCTGCAGGACCCCTGACCCTCTGTCTGGAGAGTGCTGATCACATGCACCCTCCCAAAAAAACCTCTCTAGCAATACACACAAAACTGATCAGGAGATGGATTGGGGACAGTGGAACAAGGGGAGGTTTAGAGAAGACATGATCAAACAGCCTTTTTACACAATGCAGAGGATTAACCCCTTAGGCTCCACAGTGAGCATTACAAGCATGCTTTACTGCATATACAGACTGATTTTACTGTTGTGGGTTTAGTATCACTTTAATACATCAATAAATATATGCTTTAAATGCAAGTACCTGAATTTGACTTGCTATCAGCCTTTTGCAGTCCTTGTATAGTGGAGTTCAAGGGGAAAGAAACAGTACAAAGACCAAATTAGGGTTCTGCAGTGCAAAGTGCATGTTGATAGAGAAAGAAAGAGTGACAGAGAGATGAGCTTTTTAATGTGCTGCTCCTCTATTCACTGTCCAATCACAGACTGGAAAAGAGACCACTCCCATAAAAGGCAGAGCTGTGTAAATCTCAGGAAGGTGGACAGAAACGCAAAGCCTACAGGTAAAACAGCTCTCATATGTAATTTATCTATGTATTTAGCTGTTTGTCTGGAATTGAATATTGAACGTCTGTTGGAGGCAATATCTGAAATTTACCTTATACCCCAGTGCAGACTTTTGGAAGAATCAATGAGCCAATAAAGTCAGATTTATGTGGTGCATTATGTACACCAATGGTCTATAGAATGCCTCCAATTTGGTATACTGGTAGGCTGGCCAGACACTAATAATTTGAATGAAAAAGAATCTATTGGATTCCTCCGTCCATGCTAAACAGCACTGATGCATTAATATCCTGCTGAGGGTAATGTATTCTGTCAGCCAGCATTGGCAATTGTCAGAATAAAGTGACTGAAACTGATTATGGTGCAGGTAGCAAGCACTACTAAACTATTAGGAATCATACTGCCACAAATAGTTTCCTTGAACCGTAAAACTAAAAGTGTTCATTTTGAAGGCTTATATGCAAGTAATTTGGCATACAATGGTTATGGAAATCTGGGTACTGCCTTGGGGGACATGTATCAATGAAAAATACGTTTGTGAAAAATGTAATATTTAACCACTTGCCGACCGCCAACCGCAGGTTGACGGCGACAAGGTGGTTCGTTATCGCAAATCGCCGTCATACGACGGCGGCTGCGATAACGCGCACTGTGAGCGCACGCGCACTGCCGGAGGCGCGCCCGCGCGCTCACTGTGTTCAGGGAGGGCCAGGGAGCGGGTGCGGCGGCTTCGATTGCCGCCGGCTACCCGCGATGGCCCCCCCGGAGTGAAGGAGCGGAGGTCCGTGTATGTAAACACGGACCTCCGTTCTGTGAAGGGGGAAGGGCTGTGATCACAGCCTTCCTGTATACGGAGGCTGTGACTACTTCCCTTCCCCAGCTAGGGCAGTCTCCCCACAGTTAGAACACGCCCAGGGAACACAGTTAACCCTTAGAGCGCTCCCTGCAGGTTAACCCCTTCACTGCCAATGGCATTTACACAGTAATCAGTGCATTTTTATAGCACTGATCGCTGTATAAATGCCAATGGTCCCAAAAAAGTGTCAAAATGGTCGGACATGTCCACTGAAATATCGCAGCATCGCTAAAAATCGCAGATCGCCGCCATTACTAGTAAAAAAAAACCCCCCAAAAATGAATTCTCATCATCTGTAAACGCGACCACTTTTGCGCAAACCAATCAATAAACACCGATTGAGATTTTTTTTATCACAAATATGAGGAAGAATATAAATCGGCCAAAAAAGGTGAAAAAAATGTTTTTTTATATATTTTTTTTGGATTTGTATTTTAGCAAAAAGTAAGAAATTTCGTTTTTTTGCAAAATTGTCGCTCTTCTTTTGTTTATAGCGGCGATCAGAAATGATGCAGCGGTGATCAAATACCACCAAAAGAAAGCTCTGTTTGTGGGAAAAAAAGGACGCAAATTTTGTTTGGGTACAACGTCGCACGACTGCGCAATTTTCAGTTAAAGCGACGCAGTGCCGAATCGCAAAAAGGGCTCCGGTCCTAAAGCTGGAAATCCTTCCGGGGCTGAAGTGGTTAACTGAGCAGTGATTTATTGATGCTTAAAATGAAAGCATAAAAATGAAACATTCCTTTCAATATGATGACTGGGGATCCCCTTAGTCTACCTGTAAAGTGGCACATCTGTACTGTGTATAGAAGCTGCTGCCGCAATAATTGCATTTATAAAGCCAACAAAAATGACATTTTCCCAGCAAGTTTTCTTTGTTTTGTAAGCAATGGCTTGGGGAGCCAGTCTGTATGATGAGGCCACAATGTAGTGCACTAGGAACAAAATTAGAGATGTTTTTGGATACATTCTGGTGTCTCTTCCACAGACTTTGGATAGTAACAGGTGCAGAAAAATTGGTCTTTGGGTATCGGCAGCTCCTTTACACCTTAACCCTATAAGAGGTGCTCTTGATGAAAGCAAGAATTGGCCTTGCTGTCAAAAATTTCAATGATATACACCGGTCAAACAGGTGTGGAAAAATTGCTCTTTGGGTGTTGGTGGCGCCTTCACACCATAGCCCTTTAGAGGTACTCTTGATGTGAGCAAGAATTGGCCTTGCTGTCAAAAAATGAAATGATATGCACCTGTCAAACAACTGCGGAAAAATTGGTCTTTGGGTGTTGTTGGAGCCTTCACACCGTAACCCTATAAGAGGTACTCTTGATGAGAACAAGAATTGGCCTTGCCGTAAAAAATTGCAATGATATGCACCTATCAAACAGGTGAAGAAAAATTGGTCTTTGGGTGTCGGTGGGGCCTTCACACCGTACCCCTATAGAGGTACTCTTGATGAAAGCAAGAATTGGCCTTGCTGTCAAAAATTGTAATGATATGCACCTGTCAAACAGGTGCAGAAAAATTGGTCTTTGGGTGTTAATTGTGCCAATAAAACCTACACCAAAAACATTCTTCCAGATGAAATCAACACCCACAACACCAGACAGCTTAGAAGTTCTGCAGAGATTCCACATACCAAAAACACTTAATCAGCGACATCGGCATCAGGGGCTTCATAGCTGCCTGTAATCTAGGACTGATTCATTTTGATAAATGTTAGATGGTCCACGGAGTCTGTGAACAGACGCTTTCTATTATCAGTAACAAAATCTCCAGCAGCACCGAATGCCCGTTCGGATGCAGGGCAGCCCAGCAGCTCAATTGCATACTGACTATTATCTTTCGCAGACAAGTGTCTGAGGCACCTGGTAGATTGTAAATAGTTTTACTTAGTCAGGATCTAATGTCCGTCGATACTTCGGGGACTACGGCTACAGCGACTAATTCACAAAAACCATACACCTTAGAGACGTCTTGAAGATTCGACAGACCACAACACCCACAACTAAAGTAGACCTTCTTACAAAAACCACATCCAAAATAACCGTGTTAATTGTGGGTTTCTGGTTAAAAAGACGTGGACAAACTGTCCACGTATAGTAATGTTAAAAACTGTCGTTCCGGTTAAGAACGAAAGTAGTTCTCATGGAGATATCCCCATGCCACACTTCCGGGGTGGCTGTGGG
>BLSH010233013.1:99387-120236 GCA_018402905.1 Glandirana rugosa
GAAAAATTGCTCTTTGGGTGTTGGTGGCGCCTTCACACCATAGCCCTTTAGAGGTACTCTTGATGTGAGCAAGAATTGGCCTTGCTGTCAAAAAATGAAATGATATGCACCTGTCAAACAGCTGCGGAAAAATTGGTCTTTGGGTGTTGTTGGAGCCTTCACACCGTAACCCTATAAGAGGTACTCTTGATGAGAACAAGAATTGGCCTTGCTGTCAAAAATTGCAATGATATACACCTGTCAAACAGGTGCGGAAACAGTGGTCTTTAGATGTCGGTAGCGCTTTCACACCATGACCCTATATAGGTACTCTTGATGAAAACAAGAATTGGCCTTGCCGTAAAAAATTGCAATGATATGCACCTATCAAACAGGTGAAGAAAAATTGGTCTTTGGGTGTCGGTGGGGCCTTCACACCGTACCCCTATAGAGGTACTCTTGATGAAAGCAAGAATTGGCCTTGCTACCAAAAATTGCAATGATTGCACTGGTCAAACAGGTGTGGAAAAATTGGTCTTTGGGTGTTGGCACCTTCACACCGTAACCCTATTGAGGTACTCTTGATGAAAGCAAGAATTGGCCTTGCTGTCAAAAATTAGAAGTTCTGCAGAGATTCCACATACCAAAAACACTTAATCAGCGACATCGGCATCAGGGGCTTCATAGCTGCCTGTAATCTAGGACTGATTCATTTTGATAAATGTCAGATGGTCCACGGAGTCTGTGAACAGACGCTTTCTATTATCAGTAACAAAATCTCCAGCAGCACCGAATGCCCGTTCGGATGCAGGGCAGCCCAGCAGCTCAATTGCATACTGGGCAGGTTCTGGTCAGTGCTCTATTATCATAATTGTCATGGCTGGGCTCAGCTCTCCCTCCTTAGAGCAAGCTGCTCAGCTGAGGGTCAATTGTCAGTCTCAACTTCCACTCTGTCTTACCTGATGATCATATCCTGCCTAGTTAGGGCAGCTCTGCTGCTATATAAACTGCCTGGATCAGATCGCAGATGCCTTTGCCTTGGTCAACATCTCTGGAGAAATCTCTGCTGTGTTTTCCTGTGAAAGACTTTGCCTGTTTGACGTTCCCTTCTGATTCCTGGATTCAAGACCCTGCTTGGCTGACTCTCCTGGCTCCTGACCCTGCATACCGTTTGTATGACCTCACTGATCTCTGGACTCCTGTTTCACTGACTTGCTCTGACTATCCACTCTGGTTAACGTACCCTGGCTATGTTTTGACCACGTTTACTCTGTTTATATCATTTTACCTTTTTATTAAAAAGTGTGATTTTACTGTAATTCTGTCTTGGTCTGATTCATGGTTCCTGACAATGACCAATAAGCCAGTGGATCATCGACGGAAAAGCTCTCCATCTCTTTTTTTGCCCCTGGATAATCATCCACCATGTGATGCAGATGTTGCCAATGGGATGTGGAAGCTGACAGCCCTGGGCGGCGAAGACTAAAAAAAATAGTGAAATGCATCACTTAGGCAGCCGCCTTCTCCATATAAGGATGAATGGTGGTCACTACACTCACACTGACTGAACTATCCCTAGATTCACACTAATGTAAAGATGAATGGTGGTCACACTACAGTCACACTGACTGAACTATCCCTAGATTCACACACTTATTAAGATGAATGGTGGTCACTACACTCACACTGACTGAATGATCCCTAGATTCACACTAATGTAAAGATGAATGGCGGTCACTACACTGATATTCTACACTACAGTAGAATCACAATAGCACACTATAGCACACAAACTGTCTAGTACAATTGAGCAGAGCCATGTTCTATCTCTCTCCATGCTGATATCACTTTACAAATGGCCACTATTGAAAGAATACTTTTATAGTGTGGGGCGGGACTACGAGCAATGAGCCATGATTGGATAGAGTCATCATGACAGCGTCCAATCATAGCTCTGACAGTGCTCTGTGCCCTGATTGGGCAAAGCTTTTATTACTTCAGCCAATCAGGGCTTTTAATGCAATGTGCGGCGACGCAGTGCATTATGGTGATTCGGCGGGCTGAAAAACAATTGAATGTCCCGATAATTCGGGTGTTTGGCGAACGTGCAAAAAGCCAATGTCCAGTCCTTGTATAGTGGAGTTCAAGGGGAAAGAAACAGTACAAAGACCCAATTAGGGTTCTGCAGTGCAAAGTGCATGTTGATAGAGAAAGAAAGAGTGACAGAGAGATGAGCTTTTTAATGTGCTGCTCCTCTATTCACTGTTCAATCACAGACTGGGAAAGGGACCACTCCCATAAAAGGCAGAGCCGTGTAAATCTCAGAAAGGTGGACAGAAACGCAAAGCCTATAGGTAAAACAGCTCTCATATGTAATTTATCTATGTATTTAGCTGTTTGTCTGGAATTGAAGATTGAACGTCTGTTGGAGGCAATATCTGAAATTCACCTTATACCCCAGTGCAGACTTTTGGAAGAATCAATGAGCCAACTACACAAGTAATAAAGTCAGATTTATGTGGTGCATTATGTACACCAATGGTCTATAGAATGCCTCCAATTTGGTATACTGGTAGGCTGGCCAGACACTAATAATTTGAATGAAAAAGAATCTATTGGATTCCTCCATCCATGCTAAACAGCACTAATGCATTAATATCCTGCTGAGGGTAATGTATTCTGTCAGCCAGCAGTGGCAATTGTCAGAATACAGTGGGTGCTGGCAAAAAGTGACTGAAACTGATTATGGTGCAGGTAGCGAGCACTACTAAACTATTAGGAATCATACTGCCACAAATAGTTTCCTTCATGCAACAGGACAATAACTGAGAGCCCACCACAATTATTCAATTTGACATGATCTTGGTAAAAAAGCAGGAATTTTAACAAGATTTCCAAAACATGGTTTTAATTAAAAATGTTGAGTATGGCTTATCATCGAGCCAAAGAATGCAGTCGAGAAGAACTTTTATATGGGTGCAAAAATACAGATCCAAAATGCTTTAAAAGACATAGAGGGCGATTTACTAAAACTGGTGCACACATAATCTAGTGAAGCTGTGCATAGTAATCAATCAGCATGTGGGGTTTATTGTCACAGCTTAATTGAACAATCTGAAGTTAGAAACTGATTGGTTACTATGCACAGCTGCACCATATTATGTGTGCACCAGTTTTAGTAAATATCCCCCTTAATCTCCAATATACAAACCTCTCCTTCAGAATTAAAGATATTTGTGCAAAGCTCTAGCTCTTATTGACAAGTGATGAGTTGGTTAAGTAGTTTGTTTCTGCACAATGTGTCCTCAGAAAAGCACAATCCTTGTGGGATTTACCCCCTCCAGGAACTGTCACCCATAGTGACATTTCCTGGAGGGGACAGATGCATAGAAGTTATGAGGGAGTTTCTCAAGCCTACTAACACTATTGATCGTATTTATGGATGGGTTGAATGACTCCCTGTTCGGTTCGCACCAGAACCTTCAAACATCGGAACCGAATAATGAACCCCATTGAAGTCTATGGGACTTGAACCGTAAAACTAAAAGTGTTCATTTTGAAGGCTTATATGCAAGCAATTTGGCATACAATGGTTATGGAAATCTGGGTACTGCCTTGGGGGACATGTATCAATGAAAAATACGTTTGTGAAAAATGTAATATTTAAATGAGCAGTGATTTATTGATGCTTAAAGTGAAAGCATAAAAATGAAACATTCCTTTCAATATAATGACTGGGGATCCCCTTAGTCTACCTGTAAAGTGGCACATCTGTACTGTGTATAGAAGCTGCTGCAGCAATAATTGCATTTATAAAGCCAACAAAAATGACATTTTCCCTGCAAGTTTTCTTTATTTTGTAAGCAATGGCTTGGGGAGCCAGTCTGTATGATGAGGCCACAATGTAGTGCACTAGGAACAAAATTAGAGATGTTTTTGGATACATTCTGGTGTCTCTTCCACAGACTTTGGATAGTAACAGGTGCAGAAAAATTGGTCTTTGGGTATCGGCAGCTCCTTTACACCTTAACCCTATAAGAGGTGCTCTTGATGAAAGCAAGAATTGGCCTTGCTGTCAAAAATTTCAATGATATACACCTGTCAAACAGGTGTGGAAAAATTGCTCTTTGGGTGTTGGTGGCGCCTTCACACCATAGCCCTTTAGAGGTACTCTTGATGTGAGCAAGAATTGGCCTTGCTGTCAAAAAATGAAATGATATGCACCTGTCAAACAGCTGCGGAAAAATTGGTCTTTGGGTGTTGTTGGAGCCTTCACACCGTAACCCTATAAGAGGTACTCTTGATGAGAACAAGAATTGGCCTTGCTGTCAAAAATTGCAATGATATACACCTGTCAAACAGGTGCGGAAACAGTGGTCTTTAGATGTCGGTAGCGCTTTCACACCATGACCCTATATAGGTACTCTTGATGAAAACAAGAATTGGCCTTGCCGTAAAAAATTGCAATGATATGCACCTATCAAACAGGTGAAGAAAAATTGGTCTTTGGGTGTCGGTGGGGCCTTCACACCGTACCCCTATAGAGATACTCTTGATGAAAGCAAGAATTGGCCTTGCTACCAAAAATTGCAATGATTGCACCGGTCAAACAGGTGTGGAAAAATTGGTCTTTGGGTGTTGGCACCTTCACACCGTAACCCTATTGAGGTACTCTTGATGAAAGCAAGAATTGGCCTTGCTGTCAAAAATTGTAATGATATGCACCTGTCAAACAGGTGCAGAAAAATTGGTCTTTGGGTGTTAATTGTGCCAATAAAACCTACACCAAAAACATTCTTCCAGATGAAATCAGCACCCACAACACCAGGCAGCCTAGAAGTTCTGCAGAGATTCAACATACCAAAAACACTTAATCAGCAACATCAGCATCAGGGGCTTCATAGCTGCCTGTAATCTAGGACTGATTCATTTTGATAAATGTCAGATGGTCCATGGAGTCTGTGAACAGACGCTTTCTATTATCAGTAACAAAATCTCCAGCAGCACCGAATGCCCGTTCGGATGCAGGGCAGCCCAGCAGCTCAATTGCATACTGGGCAGGTTCTGGTCAGTGCTCTATTATCATAATTGTCATGGCTGGGCTCAGCTCTCCCTCCTTAGAGCAAGCTGCCCAGCTGAGGGTCTATTGTCAGTCTCAACTTCCACTCTGTCTCTTTGCCTTGGTCAACATCTCTGGAGAAATCTCTGCTGTGTTTTCCTGTGAAAGACTTTGCATGTTTGACGTTCCCTTCTGATTCCTGGATTCAAGACCCTGCTTGGCTGACTCTCCTGGCTCCTGACCCTGCATACCGTTTGTATGACCTCACTGATCTCTGGACTCCTGTTTCACTGACTTGCTCTGACTATCCACTCTGGTTAACGTACCCTGGCTATGTTTTGACCACGTTTACTCTGTTTATATAATTTTACCTTTTTATTAAAAAGTGTGATTTTACTGTAATTCTGTCTTGGTCTGATTCATGGTTCCAGACAATGACCGATAAGCCAGTGGATCATCGACGGAAAAGCTCTCCATCTCTTTTTTTGCCCCTGGATAATCATCCACCATGTGATGCAGATGCTGCCAATGGGATGTGGAAGCTGACAGCCCTGGGCGGCGAAGACTAAAAAAAATAGTGAAATGCATCACTTAGGCAGCCGCCTTCTCCATATAAGGATGAATGGTGGTCACTACACTCAGACTGACTGAACTATCCCTAGATTCACACTAATGTAAAGATGAATGGTGGTCACACTACAGTCACACTGACTGAACTATCCCTAGATTCACACTAATATAAAGATGAATGGTGGTCACTACACTCACACTGACTGAATGATCCCTAGATTCACACTAATGTAAAGATGAATGGTGGTCACTACACTGATATTCTACACTACAATAGAATCACAATAGCACACTATAGCACACAAACTGTCTAGTAGAATTGAGCAGAGCCATGTTCTATCTCTCTCCATGCTGATATCACTTTACAAATGGCCACTATTGAAAGAATACTTTTATAGTGTGGGGCGGGACTACGAGCAATGAGCCATGATTGGATAGAGTCATCATGACAGCGTCCAATCATAGCTCTGACAGTGCTCTGTGCCCTGATTGGGCAAAGCTTTTATTACTTCAGCCAATCAGGGCTTTTAATGCAATGTGCGGCGACGGAGTGCATTATGGTCATTCGGCGGGCTGAAAAACAATTGAATGTCCCGATAATTCGGGTGTTTGGCGAACGTGCAAAAAGCCAATGTCCAGCCCAAACTCATGCTCGTGCTATTTATGTAGCACTTTTTTTTTTACCAAGGTAGGAGGAAGAACACTTAAAGTGGTTCTAAAGGCTGAGGGTTCCCCTGCAGTCCCTTCTAATACTTACCCAAGCCCGATCATGATCCAGCGATGTGCATATATGCTGAGAGACAACAGCAGAAGCTGCCAGTGAGGAGGAAGCAAGTCTAATCTAGGAGGTCACTTTGATATTCATAAGTGTTGCTGATAAGTTATGTATACTACAAAGATAAAAAAAAAGCAAAACAATTACCTTGTTTAATCCCTAAGAAATATGCTGTCATCTATTGGTTTATAAAATTGTAGGATTGTCTTACCCCTCATGTGATCCCTTTGGTGTTAAAGTATCCAATATGTAGATCCAGTATGTTTTCTGGTTGCACAACCTACGAAATCTTCCTGTATCTGGAAGGTCAACTGGGATAATTTCTATAGTAATAACCCTAAGCGCCTCCACATTTTTATTTTGCTTCAATGCAAAATGTCAGGGGACCCTGTGGTCTTCAGATCTACTTATTTAATAAGTCTGCGATGTTCACCTATTTGTTTTTGAAGGGGTCTTTTAGTGCAGCCTATATACAACAGGTTACAGGGGCACATAAACAGTATAAGTTATGATGGTGTTATAGTTGGTGCCATATTGTATGGTGGGGTGGTAGCTCCCCACCTCGTCCAAACAAAAAACACTTTGCTTCCATTCTGTAAAATGCAAAGTATTTTCTGAATGGTGCCCATGCTGAGCACCAGACTTCCTATTTTCTTATGTCCTTCCAATGAAGGGTGGATGGGAGGAAAGAGTTGCTGCTGTGATTTTCTAGAAGAAGACATAGAGGAACAAGTCACAGCCTAGGTACAGCTATTTCTGTGTACAATTAGAATTGAAGCAATTTTATACAATATTATGCTGGAAATATATTTTAATACACCATAATTACCTTAATATTTTTCTAAGAAGAAGACTTAAAAAAATCCTAATACTAAATCAGTTTTATTTTTAAAAAATGTTCTTGATTTCCTCTAATTTCTGTAAATAAACCCAGCTAAAATTATGTGTTTTTTTCTTTCTAACTTCATTGCTAGATAATGTAATTAAATATCTGCATATATATACAGAGTTATTAAGAAAGATGGTTGACTTACTTGACTAAATATATATATATATATATATATACAGTGAGAAAAATAAGTATTTGAACGCCCTGCTATTTTGCAAGTTCCCCCACTTAGAAATCATGGAGGGGTCTGAAATTGTCATCGTAGGTGCATGTCCACTGTGAGAGACATAATCTAAAAAAAAAAATCCAGAAATCACAATGTATGATTTTTAAACTATTTATTTGTATGATACAGCTGCAAATAAGTATTTGAACACCTGAGAAAGTCAATTTTAATATTTGGTACAGTAGCCTTTGTTTGCAATTACAGAGGTCAAACATTTCCTGTAGTTTTTCACCAGGTTTGCACACACTGCAGGAGGGATTTTGGCCCACTCCTCCACACAGATCTTCTCTAGATCAGTCAGGTTTCTGGCCTGTCGCTGAGAAACATGGAGTTTGAGCTCCCTCCAAAGATTCTCTATTGGGTTTAGGTCTGGAGACTGGCTGGCCATGCCAGAACCTTGATATGCTTCTTACAGAGCCACTCCTTGGTTATCCTGGCTGTGTGCTTCGGGTCATTGTCATGTTGGAAGATCCAGCCTCGACCCATCTTCAATGCTCTAACTGAGGGAAGGAGGTTGTTCCCCAAAATCTTGCAATACATGGCCCCGGTCATCCTCTCCTTAATACAGTGCAGTCACCCTGTCCCATGTGCAGAAAAACACCCCCAAAGCATGATGCTACCACCCCCATGCTTCACAGTAGGGATGGTGTTCTTGGGATGGTACTCATCATTCTTCTTCCTCCAAACACGTTTAGTGGAATTATGACCCAAAAGTTCTATTTTGGTCTCATCTGACCACATGACTTTCTCCCATGAGTCCTTTGGATCATCCAAATGGTCATTGGCAAACTTAAGACGTGCCTGGACATGTGCTGGTTTAAGCAGGGGAACCTTCCGTGCCATGCATGTATTACCAACAGTAACCTTGGAAACGGTGGTCCCAGCTCTTTTCAGGTCATTGACCAGCTCCTCCCGTGTAGTTCTGGGCTGATTTCTCACCTTCCTTAGGATCATTGAGACCCCACGAGGTGAGATCTTGCATGGAGCCCCAGTCCGAGGGAGATTGACAGTCATGGTTAGCTTCTTCCATTTTCTAATGATTGCTCCAACAGTGGACATTTTTTCACCAAGCTGTTTGGCAATTTCCCAGTAGCCCTTTGCAGCCTTGTGGAGGTGTACAATTTTGTCTCTAGTGTCTTTGGACAGCTCTTTGATCTTGGCCATGTTAGTAGTTGGATTCTTACTGATTGTATGGGGTGGACAGGTGTCTTTATGCAGCTAACGACCTCAAACAGGTGCATCTAATTTAGGATAATAAATGTAGTGGAGGTGGACATTTTAAAGGCAGACTAACAGGTCTTTGAGGGTCAGAATTCTAGCTGATAGACAGGTGTTCAAATACTTATTTGCAGCAATGACAATTTCAGACCCACCATGATTTCTAAGTGGGAGAACTTGCAAAATAGCAGGGTGTTCAAATACCTATTTTCCTCACTGTATATATATATTGTGGGAGATTAGCGTGTGTGGATCACCTTTCCTGGGAAGAAGGCAGCTTGTAGACAAACTTTCTTAAAATCTGGCGGGTTGCCAGTTTTATTTTATAAAGGTTGCAGGTCATAAACAAACAAAAATAGCCAAAACAAAAAACCTTACCGTCCGGCGCTAAACGAATACAGATAGGATACCTCTCTATACGGTGTTGAGCTGGTCCCTGACACCTTTCAAACAAACAAATGCAAACCTTTTTCTTTTGCAGCTGCACTGAGAGCTCTTCCTGGCCATTTCAAGCAGCTGGAGAGGGATTTTGATGGACCAGAAACTCCAGGCCGGAACCAGCTCTGTCACATTGGCTGGCAAAACCCGGGTCGGACTCTCACCAGTCCACTCCAAGTGAATGTAAGCGAGGCAACAAATTTCGCCAGTCCACTATCGCACCTCACATTAGGTCACATATATATAACCGTGTGCTCCTCCCCTATTCAGTCTTCTAAAGTCGTTACAGAACCGAATAGTGACATGGGGCTTTGGGACCAGCACTATGGGACTTGACCAGTCACCTCTATCACATCCAACTCTAACATGTTCTGTATTTCCTTTGCTACTGCCTCGCACCTAGCCTCAGGTATTCTATAAGGTTGTGATTATGTCATGCTGAATCACTGTGGTCAGTCCGGGTAAAGGGGAGAAAAAGTCTCTATTTTTGTTCTTTAACGTCCTGTTGTTGGGCTACTGACAAGGATTCCATCAGGGGGACGTCCGGTGTCATTGGTACCCTATCTTTTTGAGGAGGTGGTACAGCCAACAAAGCCTCTCTGTCCTTCCATGGTTTTAAGAGGTTAACATGATAGATCTGTTCGGGCTTCCTTTTCCCCGGCTGGTAAACTTTGTAGTTTACTTCCCCAACTCTTTCCTTAATCTCAAAGGGACCCTGCCACTTTGCAAGGAATTTACTTTCAACAGTGGGGACCAGCACCAGTACTCTATCCTCAGGGTTGGAATTTCAGGTCTTAGCACCCCGATTATAAACCCTTCTCTGAGCCTCCTGAGCTTGTTCCATATGCCCTCGTACCCTGGACCACTGCAATTCGATCCTGCATCAAGGAAATATGCTCGATGACGCTTCTATGAGGGATGACCTCCCCTTCCCACGTGACATCTAACAATCCCTGGGGATGTCTACCATACAAGAGTTCAAATGGGGAATACCCCGTAGACACCTTCGGAACCTCTCGTATGGCAAACATAAGATACGGCAGCAACATATCCCAATCACGTCCATCTTTTTCCACTACCTTTTTCAACATGCTTTTGAGCGTTTTATTAAACCTCTCCACAAGTCCATCCATTTGGGGGTGGTAGACTGAGGTACGGAGATAGGAGATTTTATACAACTTGCACAATTCCTTGGTTACACGGGACATAAACGGGGTGCCCTGATCTGTTAAGACTTCTTTAGAGATCCCCACCTGACTAAATACCTGGACCAACTCTATGGCTATAGTCTTAGTGGAGGTGTTTCGCAAGGGTATGGCTTGAGGATAGCGGGTCGCGTAATCTAGTATTACAAGGATGTGCTGGTGTCCCACGAGATACATGCCAATTCTTTTAAATAGCACTTCAATTATGGGCAGTGGAACAAGTGGACTACAAAAATGGGGCGAGGACGCAGAGCGTTGACACTCAGGGCAGGATTCACAATACCCTCTGACATCTGCATGCAACCCGGGCCAGAAGTACCTCTGGGTTATTCTCTTCTTGGAATTCTCTACACCCAGATGTCCCCCCATTACATGCCCATGGGCTAAGTCTAACACCATCCAGCGGTAGGGTTTAGGAACCACTAGGTGCTCTACCTCCCCCTCCCGGTGTTTCACCACCTGATACAACAACTGGCTCTTCAGAGCCATATAGGGAAAAGATGCTGCCTGATTAGGTTCCACGGGTTCCTCATCTATCATCTTAACATTTTCTCTGGCTCTAATGAGGGTAACATCGCGTAGTTGTTCTGTACAGAAGTCCTCTCTCCGGACCTCTAAGTCAGGTACTACATTCTGTTCACTCTTATGCTCAGGGTCAAAGACATTTTCTGGGTCATTAGCCACCAGTGGGATGCTATCTTCTAGCTCCTCTGGCTCCCCAGCAAAAGCAAGAGGGTCTCCTTCATCGGTCCTGCCACCAGTCTCCCCTTCCATTTGGTAAAAAGGGTCTGGTGAGAGTTCCCGTGCATCCTCAGGAAGGGGAGCTCTGTCCTCCAGACCCTCTGTGCTTTCCCATAACCTCCAAAAATGGGGAAAATCCCTCCCCACTAGAGCTTCATGAAGTAGTGAAAGCACCACACCCACTGAATGAGTCTCACTGCCTCAAGGGGTGACAATCTCAATGACGATCTCAATGACCATCCGGTAGTCATGAGTGTCCCCATGGATGCAGATGACCTCGACAGTGCTAGGGTGTAACCTTGCAGGATTTACACAACTGCATTTGACCAGAGTAGTGCAATGACTGGTTTACCATCAATAGAAATCAAACACATCTGCATCTCCATGCGACCTGAACATGATGCTGTATATGCGACCTGTTCAAAAAGAGAAAAGTGTCTATTCACATACATATAATCGCATTGCATGGGTTCATCATTCAGGGGACAATTGGCAGCAATATGGCAACACTGTATATGCTCTATACCCAGTCCTCTCAAGGGTCCCCAAGACCTTCCTGGCTTCTTTGGCCAGTCTCCAGGTCTAGAACCCATAGTCTCGTTAGTCATTACAGCAGCTTTATTAATCTTCCCGATGCCCTTGAGCGTTGGGACAGTCTTACTGGATCCGCTGGGGGCCCTTTCGCCCCTAGGTACACCGAAGTGGGGCACAGATGGGTTCAACTTGTCCTTAATAGCTGAGCATCTTTCCACAAGATTCACCAATTGGCTTGCAGTTTTGGGGTCCCCATGGCTGACACATTTCCTCAAAGCAGCAGGGAGCGCATGGAGACACCGGTCCATGACTACACGCTCCACGATCTGGGGGCCTGGCAGGGTTTCCGGCTGCAACCTTTTCCTTGTATGATGGACCAAAAATTTGGAAGTGGGGTGGCTCGTCTGTGCGGTAGGTCCATTGCACCCGTTGGGCCATGGTAACACTCAGGCATGGGAGTACCTCTGCTTTTAAAGTCTAATAATCCTGGGCCTTGTCAGGTTCCAGATCAAAATAGGCCTTTTGGGGCTCACCTGTCAAAAATGGGGCCAACAGCCCTGCCCACTGCTCCTTTGGCCACCCTTCATGGTCAGTGACTATCTCGAAAGTCGTGAGGTGCGCCTCGACATCATCCGCCGGTGTCATCTTCTGGGGATGGTTACTGGCACGCACCAGCTTCTATTCTGCTGATGCAGGAAGTGTGGACCCCTTTTTAATTCCAGCAGGGCTCTGCAAACTGTCAGTTCATCTCCTGTTGAGCCACTTGTGCTGCGATAGCCTGGCGACTCTCCTCTTGCTGAGCTGCAACGGCCTCTGCAACCTGGTGGTTGGTATCCCGCTGGGCTGCATTGGCTTGCAGCTAGGCTTTCAATATTTCCTCCATCTTGGAAAGTTGCCCGCTGAACTCCACCACGTGTAGGAGATTAGCATGTGTGGATCACCTTTCCTGGGAAGAAGGCAGATTGTAGGCAAACTTTCTTAAAATCTGGCAGGTTGCCAGTTTTATTTTATAAAGGCTGCAGGTCATAAATCAAACGAAAATAGCCAAAACAAAAAACCTTGCAGTGCGGCGCTAAACTAATACAGACAGGATACCTCTCTATACGGTGTTGAGCTGGTCCCTGACACCTTTCCAACACAGAAACGCAAACCTTTTTCTTTTGCAGTTTTTAGAGCAACCAAACTCAAACTCTTAGCTCTCTCAATCTGGGCATACTGAGTCCCAGGGTGAGCTGCACTGAGAGCTCTTCCTGGCCATTTCAAGCAGCTGGAGAGGGATTTGGGTGGACCAGAAACTCTGGGCTGGAATCAGCTCTGCCACAGTGACTGGTAAAATCCGGGTCGGACTCTTACCAGTCCACTCCAAGTGAACGTATGTGAGGCGACAAATATCGCCCATCCACTATCATACCTTGCATTATGTCACAATATATATATATATATTTACTACACCGGTCTAATACCGCGCTAAAGTGTATTAAAAGTCAGCTGTGACAAGCCATGTGATAATAGCACAGTAAATCCCATACAAGAAAAAGTGTTGCGCTAAATAAACCGTGTATAGTATAAACAACACTATAGAAAGCAGTTGATAAAGTGCATAAATCTTAAATCCAAATTTGAAAAATATAAAATATAGAATATATACTGGTGACTAAGGTGAATCACTCCACCATATATAATATGACAGTGCAAAAAAAAAACAGTTCATAAAGTGCATAAAAAGTCCAAAATTGATTAGGGAAATGATTTAGGTGAACATTTCAGCAGCGAGTAATATTGTGTGACACTGAGAGTGAAATTTGTGTCTCGCACACAGTGAGTGTTCCCAAAATAGAAAGAAGAAATTCAGGGATAGTCCCAAAATGTATGAAGATTTCTCTTATCTCCACTGCCACCTGACACCATGTTTCACCTCCAGTGATAAGGTAAAAGATGGGGTACTCTTACCAGAAAGAATGGACCCCCTATCTCTAGTAAGGGTCATCAACGCTGGCAGAAAAATACCCTCTGTGGGGTATGTACTTCAATTTAGCAGTGAGACTATCCAAGGTGTCTAGGAGTGCAGAGTCTCAGAGGTCCATAGATATCTCCCACATCCAGCCCGCAGGCTCATTAATATATTAGGAAGGAAAAAAGGACCCAAATAGTGTGATACCGTATTACCATTTGTTAAAACAGATAAAAACAAGGGTACTCACAAATATCCATAGAAAGCGTGCATAGAAAAATCAATTTGCTGGCATAACATGCGTTTCAACCATTCTTCCAGGATCACGTGGGGCGTGGTGATGTCACCATGTAGCTCCGCCCTGGTGGCGGTGGAGATAAGAGGAATCTTCATACATTTTGGAACTATCCCTGAATTTCTTGTTTGATCTTCTTTCTATTTTGGGAACACTCACTGTGTGCGAGACACAAATTTCACTCTCAGTGTCACACAATATTACTTGCTGCTGAACTTTTCACCTAAATCATTTCCCTAATCAATTTTGGACTTTTTATGCACTTTATGAACTGTTTTTTTGCACTGTCATATTATATATGGTTGATTCATTCACCTTGGCCACCAGTATATATCCTATATTTTATATTCTTCAAATTTGGATTTAAGATTCATGCACTTTATCAACTGCTTTCTATATTGTCGTTTATACTATACATGGTTTATTTAATGCAACACTTTTTATTGTATGATATATATATATATATATATATATATATATATATATATAATATATATATATATATATAATATACTATATATATATATATATATATATATATATATATATATATATATATATATTAAGATTGAGATGAACAATTCATTTAAAAATATAAAAATATATATGAAAAAAAACTCATAGACCTTTAAAAACAAGCATATTGCCACTACTCATGAATCATCTTACTGAAATAATTGGTTTGATCTTTGTCAAATAGCGTAAATATATTTAAAGGACATATAATTATTGAGTTGAAGGTTAATGATTATTTTGTGACTCACTTATGCCATCATATGGATAATCAACACTCCTGGAAATCTTTATTGCATTTTGTCAGCAATTAAGATTTATATTGTAATTAAGAAAAAACACTGTCTAAAATGTAGATGTAGCTCAGACTGACCTTGAAAGTGGCATGTACATGTTTCTTAAATATCAGATTTTAGGCAAGAAACTTTTACCCGAAATATAACTTTTACCTTTTTTTGATACATTTCCAACGACATGGTTTTCTGAACAGAAAATCATCACATGGCATTTCCATAGTTTTTCGGCCATGGTGTATCTTTCTCCTTTCATGCCTAGCATTGATGCTTATTTGGTGATAGGTTTAAAACCCGAATGGACAACATTCTAGCAATGTGAATAAATGTGAAGACATTTTACATAGATAATGAACAGAGTTGAACAAACCTGCATCACAATGATTTTCTTAATGTGGTGCATTCACAAACTTTTGGCAGTCTGTAACAGCAAGATTTTGTCAGACTAGTGATTCTGTCACCTGCCTATAACAGCACAGCCTTGTGATTAGTGGCAACATTATCTAGCTTACATAACAGATTGATAACTTAGCTGCTAATTGTGAGGCTATGGCTTAGTGTTTGCCTTACTGGGAGGATCTCCAGGTAAGAAAATGTGCAATATATGTATAAAAAATATTAATGTATACAGTGAGGCATGATGTCAAACACACTGAAAATAGATCTGGGCTTCACATATACCTCTAGACACTACTGCTATAAGTATCACCACTGGTGGTGGGTCTAGACTTTCCTCGTAATCTAAGCAATGGAGGAAATTGAACTTTAAGACAATTATCAGCACGAAGAAGTATAATATAAATCTAATGAATTGAGGAGAGCATTGAAAGCCAAACAGATGTAATTGGCAGTGCTCAGGACAGCCATGCTGTCCATAGATAATAAAGGCATTCAATTCAAATTCATTCAGTTATCTTTGACTTCTCCCATGTTGTTCTGATCTCCACCTCTTTAAGGTTGCCAACCCCTTCTATACATTGTGCAGTATTCTGCGACATTACGGCGAATTGCAGTGTGATGGGCTACATATTAGAGTGTATGCCCTGTGTTCAGCTTACATAGACCCAAGAGTTTTTAGGGCTATCTTTTTGCCTTTTATGTGTATAATTATAAAATAAATGCTGTTTAGCTGCAGCAGTGTAGCTTCAGTGGCATGTTTAATCAGAAAGGTGTTTCTTTTGCAGTTGCTAGAGCAGAAGAAAAAATTTCCTGAACCTGGCCATGCCTGGTTAGGTACCCTGGCTTTAAGCATGTTCTGCTTGGGTGGCAGCACGTTAGAAGGTCTTATCCTGCAAGTGTCAACCTGGCTGAAATGCAATGGTAACACAAGCTGCCTGCTAACTGCCTGATATGTGATACACCTATGTGAAAGCAGTCAACATTGGCCAAGCTGCCAAAGATGCACATGCAGCAACAGGCCATCAGTGAGTATCTGCGTGAGTGTGAGATGTGTGTGCAGTGTGAACTATCCTCATAATTGTGTGTAAAAATCATTTTCCTTTTCTTTCTTCATTTTCCAAAAACTTGGCAAAAAATGTGATCTTCAAAAGACTTGCCATTTCACTAATAAATAAATTTGGGGGTCTACTTTGTAAGATGTGGTAATTTTATGGGTGTTTCTCCTGTCCTGGTGCTCCAGGGCCTCCACAAATGTGATAGGTAATCAAGAAATCAGATTCCTTATTATTGTTTCTTGAAAGTCTAAAGGTGCTGCTTAGATTTTGGGCTACTCTATGCATTTAGGCAGTGAAAAGGTCTCATATATGTGGTATCCTTATATCAGAAGGAGTAGAAGAATGTGTTTGGGGTGTAATTGTAAATATACCTATGCTGGGAGTGAAAAACAACTTAAAATGACAACTCTGAGAAAAAAAAATCGAATTTATTTATTTTTTTAATTTTCCAAAATATTGTGGCAAAAAATACAACTTTAATAAATTCACCATGCTTCTCACTAAATACCTTGGAGTGTCTACTTTCCATTACTAGGTAATTTTGGGGGTGTTCCTACTGTCCTGGCATTTTAGGGCCTCACTAGATTACACAGGCAGTTAGAACATCACAGTTGATACATTTCAAATATATATACTGTAATTTGTAGACTCTATAATTTTCACACAGACTTCACCAAATACATTTTGGTCTACATTTACGAGGAAAGATTATATATTAAGTTTTATACAGAAACTAAAGGAAACAGTTTTGTTTTTTTCAAAATGTTCGGCTATTGTTTTCCTTATAAAGTAAAAGATTAAACAACAGTTGTGATTAAATATCACCAAAACAAGGCTCTATCTAACTCAAAAAAATGGTATAAAATTAATTTGGGTACAGTGTTGCATGAGCGTGTAATTGTCAGTCTAAGTATGTCAGTGCTGAAAACTGAAAAATGCCCTCAACAGGAAGGGAAATTTAACATGCTGTGCCTTCAAGTGGTTAAAGGCATCTCCTAAGCAAGTAATTGAAAGGACTGGAGGAAAAGGGAGGAGGAACCAGAGCAACTAAAAGATAAGCTCACCAGCCTGCATGTAAATGTTACTTAACCCAGTGTGCTCTGCAGACAGGATCATACTGTGTGGCAGAGTGGTATAAATGTCAACAATAGATGGACAGAGATACAATTCTTTTGACAGGTGAAACAGCTCCCTTATACAGTATATATATTTCATTGTAGTAATTATCTGTTCACCTGTAGTTGAACTTTAATGTTTGCAGTGGAGACAACTGGGCCATGAATGATGCTATCCCTTCATATATTATAGAAAACACTGAGAATTTGGTCAGGTCTGTCCAAATAGGGATACATTACAAATATGATGAGACAAACACAAATCATGTCCCTTCAAGTATTTTCTTGCACTGCATCAATGACCATGTGAACAAGCCATGCAGTCATCAAGGGAAAGAATGATATTTTTTCCTGGTCCATTTCAACTCAGTTGTGCTCAATTTAGTGGCTGATGAACAGAATACATCTCATTGTCAAGAAAGAAAATAATATTGATGATTTTGGACAACTGTCAGGCCTAAATGCCCACATGCATTTACCCAAATTAAACTCAAACCGAAGCTCACGCACATGCATCCGCTAGTGAATAGGCATATCAACAATAAATAGACTTGTTGACAGTTATAGTTATATGAATGTTACCTATCTATAGAATTTAAATGAATATATGAAAGATTTATTTGCCTTAACTATACAAAGTATGCTTTTCAAAAGAAAAAAATATATATTTTGTTAACTACCAAATTAAATCCAATCTACTCTGGTCCTGCAAAACACTAGAAAGTTTGTATGAACAAAACAGAAAGTTCAGCAAAATTGAAAGTGTTGATGCAGCATTGTTAAAGAAAAAAAGCAAGTTGTCTAATTATAATGTTCTTAAACAACACCTAGCTTGCTATCTTTTATCAAAGCTATTTTGCAAAAGTTAATGGTTCGTTCACACAGGTTTGCAGACCTAGTATCAAGATCTACATAAAATTAAACAAAGGCAAAGATAGTTGGAAATGAAAAAGTCAATACATTTTAAAATTGCTCCACCCTCCCCCTATACCACATTGCTCCCATTCCCAGCTTCCACTGCACTTGTACAAGTATCATTGCATAGATCCAGACCTGTCAATTGTGTTTCACGTGGAACTGAAAGTGTGCAGTGACATTGTGGGATCTTTCTGCTATGTGTTCTTTGCCTTTGCACTGATTGTAAATAAGGGACTGGCAACAATCAAAACAAAAGGCAGGGCACTAGGGGCATTGTTAGGATTGTGAAAGACTTAGTGCACCCCTGGGCATTGTAACTAAAAGAAAGATATGGTATGCATAGCACAACAAAAAAAATATGTGGAGGGCTTAAATGGGTATAGTTAAATCGGACCTGAGCCTACATGTGCACACAACACATGTATGCCACAGTCTTTGTGCATAAAATATCCTTTAAAGAGATCAGTTGGGTGAACAGTTCGGGTCGAGCAAAAGTTTGGGCCGAACATCATCTATTCGCCCATTTGGCGAACACCTGAATTTGCAAAGTGTATGGCGGGTATTCGTCCACCGAACTCCCTGCAATGCATTGTGCGCTGCACAGTGTATTCTAAGCCCTGATTGGGCAAAGCTTTGCCCAATCAGAGCACAGTGAATAGCTGATTGTTAAGGAGCGGGGTTGGGAAGCCGGCCTCGGCATCCTTAATAACCAATGAGTCATCAGCTGTCAATGGGCTTTCCCATTGACAGCTGAAAAAAATTCAAAACTGCTGACATTGCCAGCAAAAAAAAGTGAAAAAACAAAAAATGGCATCGGGGTCCCCCCTTGATCCATACCAGATCCTTATCCGAGCATGCAACCCGGTAGGCCAGGAAAGGGGGGGCAAGCGAGTGCCCCCTCCCCTGAACCATATCAGTCCACATGCCCTCAACATGAGGGGGGTGCTTTGGGACGGGGAGTATTCCCCCACACCCCAAAGCACCTTGTCCCTATGTTGATGGGGACAAGGGCCTCTTCCCCACAACCCTGGGTGGTGGCTGTGGAGGTCTGCGGGTGGGGGGCTTATCGGAATCTGGAAGCCCCCTTTAACAATCTGGAAGTACCCAGATCCCACAGAGCACCCATACCCATTCACCATAAATGTGCCAAAAGTAATAAAAATAGTTTTTGACAATTCCTTTATTAAAAAAAAATAAAATAAAAATAAAAACCTGTGTCCCCCAATGTAGATCCATCATCAATCATGATGATGACGTCACCACCAGTCTGAAAAAAGAAAAAAAAAATGCTCTGCCATCAACTAAGGCAAACCCCTGTATGCCTGGCTTGCTGTTCAACGGTTCTTATATAGGTAAGTGGCGGTGCATGCTGGGTCGGTGACTTCACAAGAGGGCGGTGCCACCAGGTGAAGTCGCCCACCCACCCCAAAGCACCTCCCATGTTGAGGGCATGTGGCCGGGTATGGTTCAGGAGGGGGGGCGCTTGCTCGTCCCCCCTTTCTTGACCTGCTGGGCTGCATAATCGGATAGGGGCCTGGTAAGGATTGAGGGGACCCCCCACCGTTTTTTTTTACAGTTTTCTATGCCTGGGCAATTTAAATGCCCTTTTTTTTCTTTAGAAATGACATTTTTGCTGCAGTAGGAGATGTGCCACTTTACAGGCAGACTAAGGAGACCACCAGGCACTATATTTAAACCAATTTTTTATTTTTATTGTCTCACTTTAAGCATTATTAAAATCACCACTCCTGAAAAAACAATCTTTTAAAAAAAAATGCTTTGCATTGATACATGTTCCCCAGGGCAGTATCTGGACCCCCATACCTTTTTATGGCCAAAAACTTGCATGTAAGCCTTCAAAATGGCGACTTTTGATTTTTGAAGTTTGTGTCCTATAGACTTTAATAAGGTTCGCCGTTCGGGTCAGAACTTTTTCTGCCAGGAGGTAGTTTGTCCCATCTCTAGAGACCACTCCTTTA
This sequence comes from Glandirana rugosa, assembly GCA_018402905.1. Taxonomy (NCBI): domain Eukaryota; kingdom Metazoa; phylum Chordata; class Amphibia; order Anura; family Ranidae; genus Glandirana; species Glandirana rugosa. Next base: position 119,540 of record BLSH010233013.1, read on the forward strand.
GCAGCATACGCATGCAACTTTCCAGGCAGTCATATCTGCTGTAGTGGCTGCAGCTCACTGCAAAATTTCCCCAAACAGGGTCTGTAAACAGAAGCTGCTTGTATGATGTGGGGGGGGGGATGGAGGACTTTAGGAACTGTTGCTCTAAGAGGTGTCCAATTCCTATTCATTTTGCAGAGCTTAAATATAAAAGAAAAGTCAATTTAAAAAAAGCACACATGTATCGGTTATGCTAAAAAAAAAAGCTTGTTTTGGTGATAAGTAGTGTTGAGCGAACCCGGACTGTAACGTTCGGGTCCGTACCGAACTTTCGGGTGTCCGTGGCACGGACCCGGACCCGGACATTTCAAAAATCGTTCGCGTTCGGTCCGTATCCTTAACCTGTGGAGAATCTCGTTGTCAAGGATTTCAGGAGGTAGGGGGGGGGGTGTAGTATGTTCGTCGAAGACAAATGTCTGGGACAAACCCCTTTAAAACGTCACTCGACGTCGGTGATGTCGTCTATACTGACGGACCTTTCAACGTACGCATACGACGATTTCCTCACCAGAGATCTCTACCCTGTTTGATGGAGGACCGTCTTTTTCAAGACTGGGCTTGCCGCTTGGAATAATTTCAGATATCCTGTGTTTGAAGTTTTTAGTTTTCAGCGGTAAAACTTCCGAATGTACGTTCAAAAACCGGTATTTTTCCATAC
>BLSH010233013.1:126842-139743 GCA_018402905.1 Glandirana rugosa
TGTCAAAATGGTCCGACATGTCCGCTGAAATATCGCAGTACCGCAAAAAATCGCAGATCGCCGCCATTATTCGTAAAAAATAAAAAAAAAGTAAAAACCCCAAAAATGAATTCTCATCATCCGTAAACGCGACCACTTTTGCGCAAACCAATCAATAAACGCCGATTGCGATTTTTTTTATCGCAAATATGAGGAAGAATATAAATCGGCCAAAAAAGGTGAAAAAAAATGTTTTTTTATATTTTTTTTGGATTTGTATTTTAGGAAAAAGTAAGAAATTTGGTTTTTTTTGCAAAATTGTCGCTCTTCTTTTGTTTATAGCGGCAATCAGAAATGACGCAGAGGTGATCAAATACCACCAAAAGAAAGCTCTATTTGTGGGAAAAAAAGGACGCAAATTTCGTTTGGGTACAACGTCGCACGACCGCGCAATTGTCAGTTAACGCGACGCAGCGCCGAATCGCAAAAAGGGCTCCGGTCCTAAAGCTGGAAATCCTTCCGGGGCTGAAGTGGTTAATTAACCCCTCGCACACTGCTACACACCCTTACATACGTCTAGCCAGCTTTTGCATAAAAACAGGGATTTTTGGTTCCCAATATAAGTTTGAAATATAACTAGAGGCAAAACATTTCTTTAATTTTGAAGTGAAGAGGGTTTAGAACACCTGTCAAGATTTATCTCATCTGTGCCCTTTTTTGGGAGATTTACCATCCTCATTTGTTCTGTTTATCATTATCACTGAGAGTGAAGGCGAAAAAAATCCCACATTTTAGATTTAGAGGAAATCACCTAATGGGGACACTAGGTTTGGTGACAGCCAGGTATTCATTCACTTTGTAAGGATTTCCTCTCTCTTCCTGTTTTGGCTATGAGACAGGAAGTAAAGGAAAATCCTTCAATGGGACACAGATGGCAAACAAACTGACAGGTGTTAGAATCCTCCATTACTGTCTTCAAAATGAAAAAACTGCCTGTAATTTTATTTTAAGTTGGCCAAATGCAGTAAAGGGATCCCTCTATGGCTAGTCCCTACTCTACTTTTCAAAATGGGCAAATACTAACTTGCTCATAATTGAGGGTTTTGTGTGGAAATAAAGGGGATAGGGAGATTTCTCAGGGGTTCATTTGAGGCCTGGCTCTAAGAATAAAAATAAAAAAATAAGGTGCCAAGTAGGGCCAAGAATAACATCATCAAGGGAGCAGCAAAGTATCTTCAAAATGTGGGAGCAGATAGTGGTTCACCCATGGACCAGGTACCAGTGGGACTTTGTAATTAGTTTTCAGGAGCACTAATATACTGCACAGAGGATTTGATTGTAGCCCAAATATCATTCCAGGAAATTTTATCAGTTTTATCAATCAATTTTATCTGAAGTTGTGTTCTCATTGGCAGGTGTATGTGGGAGCTTGAAATCAGGTTTGCCCAATAAGTGTAGGTGCAGATGTGATATGAGGCCTGGAGATTGAGGGTCGTGACTGACACTTGCTCAAATTGGGTCATCTGATCTAGAGAGCAACCTGGCCTAATATAGAAAGTGTAAAAAGGCTTAATTTGAGTAACTGACACTTTGGATTGATTGGGAATACCTAGCACTTAAAGTATTCCCAGAACACAGAATTACTGGCTAGAAGAAGGTGTTTCTGAGTGGGTGCCTCAGGGCATTAAAATAACCTATGGATGAAAATCAGAAATCCTTAACATTTAGTTTGGGTCTGCTGATTTTAAAAATTTGCTAGGGGTGTATCTTTATGGCCAATTTCATGACTGGGACCTTTTTAGGTTGCCAGGAAAGTTTCATCAAGTAAAACCTTAGTATACGCACAAATTGTGTTTAAACCACCAGTAGCATTATGATACAGTGCCAATGTCCTAATGAATTAGTATGGAAGTATGGGGGTAGAGGCAACCATGGACTTTAACGGTACATAACAGCAGTTTATTCAATTAAACGTTTTTAGACATTTTGATTATAAACATAGATTATAAAAAACACAGATTGACCTACAAGATTGGGCTAGATAATACATAGTTGAAAGCAAATAATTTTTTACAAAGCATCTGAAACTGGCAGCCAGGAGACCTGGTATAGAGACCCCAAGGGAAGAGGAATCCAAGAGGAGGTTCATCCAACTTGAGCTTTTACATGTTTTGTGGGAAAAAAACGCTTCGTCAGGAAGAGACAGTTTCAGTTTTTTTTCAGCTCTACAAGAAACACACATACTTACATAGCCATATGTTCATACATTTGCAAGTTATAAATTAAACATGCACCGACCAGGAGCTCCCAAAGGACACAAGCTCTGTAGGGAGACTCTGGTTGGAAATCAACATAACAACAGTGATCCCCCCACCAAACAGATCGCCCAGAGAAATCCTCCATGGGAGGCATACCAGGTCTCCTGGCTGCCAGTTTCAGATGCCTTGTAAAAAATTATTTTCTTTCAACTATGTATTGTCTAGCTCAATCTTGTTAGGCAATTTGTGTTTTTTTATAATCTATGTTTATAATAAAAATGTCTAAAAAATTTAATTGAGTAAACTGCTGTTATGTACCGTTAAAGTCCATGGCTGCCTCTACCCCCATACTTCCATACTTGGTATACGTACACATGATGTATTAATACATTTAGAGCTGCATTATTTGAGCTTTTATATCTGCCTGGAGTTCATCCTGAAACATAAGAAAGCTGGCAAAATATTTGGTAAATCAAACTGTGACATGCTTCAGTATTATTTTGATTAGCCATACATCCTGCAAAGCTATAAAGGGAACATTTCAAAAATCATGTATCGGGGTGTGGCCTGACCGGCATGGCATAAGGAGGCACGGGACGGAGCTCCGGCAACCCTTGGCACTGAAAACTAGTGGCAACTTCATGCACACCCGTTCCTGGTGATTACAAATGCCCTCAAAACGACGCATGTGCTCACAGCCCCCCGGTGGCAGTCGCAAACCGGACGGCGGGCTCCATACCTTCTTCACGCCGCATGCTCTCGGCACTAGATCCTCAACCAAGATGGTGTCCAACAAGGCCGCGGTCCAGCATGCTTCCCCGAGCCAGGGCAGTGGATCTCCTGGACTGTCTGCAACCCCACAGGTGAGAGGATACAGCTCATCCACCTCTACATATTCAGGGGGTCGCTTTTCTCACAACTCTGAGATGGAGACAGCGGACGGGGACTGGGACCTCAAGGAATACAGTAGAGCCCCCCCCACTAAGACCGACATACAGCAGCTGATAGCAGCAGTTGAACTCTCATGCAGGCAAGCAGTGGACGGCCTAAGAGAGGACACAGTAGCCTTGAGGAATAGAGTGGAAGCACTGGAAGCCAGCCAGGACGAGATGTTACAGACAATGACCGCAATTGAAGACACCTCCAGACACCATGAGGATGTCATTAACTCCCTGTTAGATCAACTTGATGACCAAGAGAACAGAGACCGGCGACAAAACATTTGCATCCGCGGCCTGCCTGAGGCCACACGTGCAAACGACCTAATCCCTACAGTACAGGGGCTCTTCCGCCAAATTCTGGGAAACACTGCCCCAGATACCACTGAACTCGACAGGGCGCACCGCGCCTTACTGCCTGTACCCCACAATGTAGATTAACTGAGGAATGTAATATGCAAGCTACACTACACTACTGGCACTCAAATCTCCTTGTACGCAGACCTGTCTCGGTGTACTTTAATGCAACGTAGAGCTGTACGCCCCCTGCTGGATACCCTATGTACAGCTGGAGCTACCTACCGTTAGGGATTTCCATTCCGCCTGACAGCCACTAGAGATGGGAAAATGGCCTCTCTATGTACCAAGGATGACTTGGCAAAATTTGTTGGAATACTTGACCTTCCACCATCTGATTTCCCAGACTGGAGATTGAATGCCTCAATCCCCCTGCCACAACGCCCAAAAAGATGGCGTCCAGCCTCCACCAGGTCCCAAAGCCGACGCAGCACAAATGCCAGTTCACCCCCTGGATTACGAAATGATGATAACTAAGTATACCAGTTTTGCCCTCCGGATGCACTTAACATCCGTTTATCTAAACTGACTACTCACCTTATCTCTGGAGGGGGGTTATCACACGCGGGGGTCTCCACTTCCCCCCCTTTTCTATTTTTCAATTTATAGTTCCCCATTTCCCAGAATGGCCTGCCCGCCCTCCGGATCTCTGGACTACTTGTCCTACAGCATGGATGCAAGGCTCCCAATCCTTCCCGGATGCCACTAGTTATATACTGCTTTACAATAAGCAATTGACAAGCCCAGGATGTCCTTAAGCCTCCGCCATGAGGTTATTCACTTCCCCCCAATAGGTGAGACCCCGGTTTGGGGGTCAGGTAATCCGCACTTTAGCAGACAGGACAGTAGCTTATGGGGACTGACCCCCCACGGGGCATACTCTTCACCTTTGAGACCTGCCTTACATTTTGTATTAAGGCAGGAAGTTCTCTTTTTTTTTCTTTTTTGATATTACTTTCTCTATTTTTTCACTGTTACATGTGTTATATCTATGTTATTTCCTCATATGTGATTATGAAGGGCAAGGGTGTGTATATTAACGTTTATAGAATGTCTAGCCTTAATGCAATGAGTACAGCGGTAGAGGTGTATGCCATCATGCTGCTCTTTGAGGACCTTCCAAATGATAGTTATGCAAGATGGGTTGAACTTGTAATCTTACAATGCCCGAGGCCTTTGTAGCCCAGTGAAAAGGGGGCACCTTTGGCAGCAACTGCGTCACTTACCCTCAGAGGTCTTCTTCCTACAGGAGACGCATTTCACTGCCAAATCCACCCCTCACATGCCTCTCATAGTATATAATGAATGGTTCCACAGTCCATCCCCCATGCCAAAGACTAAATGTGTCTCCATAGCTTTTAAAAAATCCTGTTCTTTTACACTGGACTCTATACGCCCCCAATTCTCAAACAACTCACTTCCTCTACACCACCCTAGGGAAATTGGATACATTTAAACAAGGCCTGCTAGGAGGTGGGAGGTGATTTTAATATCACACTCGACCCGAAGCTGGATACTTCGTCTGGTAAAACGTCTCTCTCCTTCCGGGCCATCAAACATGTTATTCTGAGGTCTCTGCACCTGGTGGACAGCTTGCAAGCACTGCACCTCAAAGACGGGGACTATAGCTATTATTTCAAAATCTTTGAAATATACTCCTGGCTAGATATGTTCTTTATAGACCAGTTCTACCTTTGGGAGGTCTGCGCTGCCTCTATAAAATCTATAACTATTTCCGACCATGCACCTATTAAGTTAACCCTTTAGCAGGCCGCTGCCCACTGGGTGGTGAGAACTTGGTGACTTAACAAAGGCCTTTTGGACGACCCAGAGGTGTTGGAAGGGATCACCCACTCCATGAGAAATTGCTTTGAATCCAACTCCCCGCATGAGGTGTTCAACCAGGCAGTCTGGGAGGGACATAAGGCAGTTATACGGGGAGAGCTGATATCCCAAGGGTCATGTATAAAGAAAGCCAAACAGAAAGAAATAGTTGACCTACTTGACAGAATTCATGACCTAGAGGTGAAGCATAAAACATCTTCTACCCCTGCATTGACTGAACAACTCAATACACTCAGGGAAGAACGTACTCACTGTTTAGACCGTAAGGCCAGGAACAAGCTCCGATTCTACACACATTGTTTCTATGAACATGGAAACAAGTGTGGGAGACTCTTAGCAAGACAGCTCAAAAAACAACAAGCCCTTTGACATGTCCACAGCCTGACGACACAGGGTAGACAATTAATAGACTCCCATGGTATTGCAATTGCGGAATTTCAACGATACTATGCATCGTTGTATAATTTATCAACCTCCACACTACCAGGAGAAAGTACATCAACCGAAGATTCAGCAAAGACTTACATAGCAACCTCTGAATTACCCACATTACCTTCCCAGTTCCTGGAAGATCTGGAACAACCATTTACTGTTGAGGAAATCGAAGTTGCTATTGCTGCTCTTCCCTCAGGCAAGAGCCCTGGGCCAGATGGCTTTACTAACACCTATTATAAGAAATTCAGCCAGATTATTGCATCACCCCTATGTACTTACTATAATTCTCTAAATGCCTCCAGGCCCCTACCTCCAGAGGCCCTCCCGGCCCATGTTACAGTTATACCTAAACCAGGTAAAGACCCCCAGCTCTGCTCCAGCTATAGACCCATTTCCCTGTTGAATGCGGATACTAAGTTGCTTGCTAAACTCTTGGCTCTCCGTCTCCAGAACCATGTGACAGCCTTGGACTACCCTGACCAGACCGGCTTTATGGTTGGCAGAGAAGCTAGAGACAACATAATTAGGGCTATACGCATCCTGCACTGGATGAAGAATGGACCAGAGCGAACTCCATGTGTTGTCCTCTCCATGGACACAGAGACAGCCTTTGACAGGGTAAATTGAGTCTATGTGCTGTCGGTATTACGATGGCTGGGACTGGGGGAACGTATGTTAGGCTGGGTACAGTCCCTGTATAGGGACTCAAGGGCACGGGTAAAAGTGAATGGAATCCTCTCCGAACCCCTCAAAATCCACAATGGTACTAGGCAAGGGTGCCCGCTGTCACCGCTGATATTTGCCCTCGTACTAGAACCCTTCCTCCGATCGATTAGAGCCAATCCAGATGTGACAGGGATTCAAATAGGTGCGACCGAACATAAATTGTCTGCTTACATGGAAGACTTGTTGTTTTATCTTCTCAACTTTGAGAAATTGGAATTTCTACCTGTCCATGTTCCACAGACCATGGCTGACTCCCTTCAACAATCTTTCCCCTTTAAGCGGTGTAAGAATTTGCAAACAGAACTAGTCAAAGATCTCCGCACCTGGACAGACTTGCCGCTGACGTGGTTTGGGAGGGTCAGTGCTCTCAAAATTACCATCCTACCGAGGTTAATTTACCTCCTATACACTGTTCCTATAGCCCTCCCACGGACCTTTTTCCAAAAACTCTGTATGGAATTTATAAGATTTATCTGGCAGGGTAAACACCCCAGATTGGCATATGACCTCTTTTGTAGATCCAAATCAGAGGGTGATGTGAGCTTGCCAGATGTGTCGCTTTATTATAAGGCAATGTCTCTGGTAAGAACCTTAAACTGGCAACATGATAATTCCACCAAAATATGGGTGAAACTTGAAAAGACGATGGCAGGCAGAGATTTCCAGGGGCCTCTCAGACTGGACCTCACCTTTAACACAAGCCACCTTAGTCACCTAGGACAGGATAAATAGCAATAGACAATATGACCCCTCCGACCTCTCCTCTGGCTCCCTTGGGAGGGTATCCATGGTTCCCGCCCAGCGAGCAAGGGGGCTTTTTCGGACCATGGGGTCTCAAAGGCAAGAATGCCTGGGCCAGATTTGCCCCACAAGGTACTCTGTTGCCCCTAGCGACCTTGCAAGCAACCTTTGGCCAAATGGCATTTGCATCATGGAGACATCGGCAGTTGGAGAGCGTCTTTCAATCACTTGATCGACCATTGCGACCTTCCCACACCCTTACTGCCTTTGAATCCATGTGTGTGAATCTCCAGGATCCAAAATACCTGCTATCCCAAATATACTGCTTGGTATTAGGAGTTCAGACTTCAGGCACACCCTATTACATCAGGGAATAGAAGAGGGAGTTAGGTCTAGAATTTAAAGCCCCTCAAATACAGAGAATGTTAAAGCTCACCCACTCTTCATCTATAAGCTCCCGCACTCAAGAAACCTCTTACAATTTGTTTTTCTGGATGGTACAGAACACCCTCTAGGTTAGTACAGAGGTTTCCAACAGCAGACGGTAGATGTTGGGGGGATTGCGGACAAAAAGGCAAGTTCCTCCACCTCTGCTGGCACTGCCCAAAGATAAGGGCCTTTTGGGGGGGGCCGTGGCTCCATGGGTCAGGAAGACATCTTTACGAAATATTGAATTCTCCCATTCCACTTTCTGTTCCATGGGGTTCCATCCTCCTTCAAACTATACAAAAGGACCGTTACACCTCATCTCCTAAACACAGCCAAGGCCCTCATCCCTAGGTCCTGGAAGCAATCCTCTTGCCCAACCCTGACGGAATGGAAAAAGGAAGTTGACATGGTCATGGAGTCCGAAAGATGGTTACACAAGGCCAAAGACCAGAATGATAAATTTAAAGACATATGACAAGGTTGGATCTATTACTCACAAGAGATCCCTACAGCGCAATAACCTCTACAAAACGTGTACTTTAGCCCATACTCCTCAAATGTACTCATACTAGACTGTTGTGATTCTCACCTTACCCTAAATCTTGATTTTGTTTTTGTTGTTATTTTTAGTTCTTTTTGGCCTTTTTTTTGTTTTCTCGTGGATAATGTTTGCTTCTCTGTAGTTCTTGGGATTCAATATGTCTTGACCTGTGACTGGCTGTGACCTAGTATGTGAGGGGGTTCGGGGGTGGGGGTTTGGGTCAGGGGTGGGGCCCCTGGGCCTATTCTCCCTTGTCCTAGCACGCCCACCTTTTAGATGGTGTGGCGACTTGGGACGGGCCCGGGTGCCCCTCCTTCGCTCGGTTATAGCGCAGTCAACTGATAGCATATGCAACTGTTTCTAGTACTATCTAGACCAGTGGTTCTCAACTCCTGTCCTCGGGACCCACTAACAGGCCAGGTTTGCAGGATAACTGAAATACATCACAGATGATATCATTTGCTGCTCAGTGATTGCAGTATTCTGGTCTGCATCTCCCCAAGGCAATACTTAAAATCTGGCCTGTTGGTGGGTCCCGAGGACCCGAGTTGAGAACCACTGATCTAGACCCTTGACTCTTGTACATGTTCAGATTTCCTTTTGTACCATTTTCTGTAGTGTATTGTTTGAAAACTGAATACAATTTCTATTACAAAAAAAAAAAAATCATGTATCAAATGGCTTCATCCAAGGCTTTTATCACAACAGTGAGTCTGCAAGCTGTTGGCAATGGGGCTGCATGGTGCACCTGTACCTTACACCCACACCCAGGGTGCATGAGACCTAACACTATGCCAATGCTGTCCTTATGAGACTATACAATAATGTTTATTTTTACTTCATTTTACCTAAGAAAGGTGTAGTTAAAAAAAAATAAGGCCTTTAAAAATGTTGCATTTATATTCAATTTTCATAATTCATGATACACAGTTTATATATTTGTAAATTGTACTGCTATGTGTAGCATTTCTTTTCACTGTTTATCATATGCTGTAAATTAAAATAAAATAATATAAAATGCTAATATAAATAAAACATAGAGTGTAAATATTGTATAGATAAATAGTGTATAGAATAGAATTGCTTTTTCAGGCTGGTAAAATGTAGAAGTTCCTCCAGCGCGCAGTCTCACATTTCCTCCACATCTGGTAGCACGAATATTTAACAGTGTCTACAAGGCTCCAGACTTCATTCATCAATAATGTATGGATGAACATACTGAACTATCACATCAGCAGATACCGCAATGACTTTCTGAAGACATTTCTAGTCCTTCGTCTGTATGTAGGAATTGAAAAGGTTGTTTGATACAAGAGTGCATACTCTGTGTTGTTCTTAGTTTATCAGTCTTCATAGACTTAAAGATTCTTATTTGTATATTTTATATATCACTAGCTATAGGCCAGCAAAATTGTAAAATGAGGTTGCTATACAACATAGATATTTGTATATCATGGCAAAAATTAGAAATAAAATATACATTATAATATCTCTGCTTATAAAATCAGCACTACTGATTACACTCAAAAACTATGGTGATAATATTGATAACAAATTGCTCCTATTTGCAAAGAGTGACTTAATAATTTATGGATAAATGATGCATGCAAACATGTCTAAGAGGTCTACAACTGAAAGAAAACATAGAAATGAAATAACATTTAAATGTATGGTTCATTAAAGTGCATATATACCCAATACATTTTTTTTAGTTTTGGATAGAATGGGGAAAGGTTAGAACCCCTGTCAGGTTTTATTGCTGTTCAGGGACAAATTTTTATCTGGACAGGAATTGAGGGAAAACTGAAAATTTCCTATCAAATACTTACCGTAATTCTCATTTCCTGATGAACTCCATGGCAGCATACGTTTTGGTAGCTCTGGTTTCACCCCTACCCCATAGAACCCCACACCCATAAATTTAAAGGCTGAGCAAGAAACCATGTTCCATAAGTAGCTTGCTCATAACACTGGGAGGATAATCATGCTGCCATGGAGTCCATGAGGAAAGGAAAATTATGGTAAGAATGTGATTTGAATGTTTTTGTTTTCCTGACAGACTCCAAGGCAGCATTTGTTTGTGAACTAATTATCCCAAAGAACAAGGATGGGAATGCTGAAAAAAAAGTAAGGTTTCTGGCATAGCCAACAGAAACCTTATTGCTAAAACTAAACAGGATAAAGAAGCTAGATTCACACCACAGTAAATCAGAACAGCCTTAGTGGAGGACCACTTCATCACCCATTCCTGGCGCCCTGTTACCAGGAGCCCATGAAGTCTACACATTCCTGGTTGAGCATGTTGTCACTGCTGCCGTAGGAAACAAACCCTAAGCCAGTTGACTAGCTCAACCCATCCATCAACGAACCTGGATGATATCTATGTCCTGCTGGTTCTGCTAGAGATAGTGACAAAGAGGTGTACTAACACTATAGCAAAGGTTATCCCTAGTGGTCCTGCATGTGGGGAGAACAATTCTTTTGTTCACATATAATTCCTGCACCACTTTGAATTTCATCCCAGTATGGGTATAAACACTACCCGTACCAGCCAGAATACCAACAAGGAACCCGTATAGCCAAAGGCCCAGATCCTGGCAAACCTCCTGACCTAGTTAAAACCTAGTTGACCACTGATCATCTTCAAATGGCCAGTGTGTGAATTTCAGGCAGATTACTCTATAAGTACCTCCCCAGGGCCGACACCCCCCCCCCGCTCTAATAGGAGGATCCGGGAATTGATCGTCCCATGTTGTGTGGGGGTGCTTGGCTGTAATGGCAAATGCCAAATAGCCAGCCGCGTGTAGCGTCTGCTGCACGCAGAAATGCTTCCTCCCCACCGCCCATCTCCGGCGAAGCGGCATCCAGGAAGTGCATCCTGACGTCATCTCTGGCGTCTAGTAGCCAGAAATGGTCGCTCAGAGGGAACCAGAGCGCTGTGGTGCAAGCACAGATCATCCCACCAAATGGGGACAGCGCAGAAGAGCGCGCCCCCCCCATCGGTGGGATGAAAACTCCATCCCCAATAATGAAGATGGAATTATACCCTCACTCCAGAGTACTGTGTGGGGGCTTTCTGTGCCGGGAATCAGGGGCACTGGGATCAAAACAGTCTATCACATAAGAGGGAAGAGGACGGGATGGGAACCAGATAGCTCCTAAACCAGGCCAGGAACACCCATTTTGGCAAATGCCAGCAATGCAGTGACCTAAGGCCCGATCGCAATCACACAATCATTAATGACCAACATTAAAGATAGAATATGTTCACCTAACACAAAAAAAAGGGGGAAGAGAAAAAGAAAAAATAATAAATTAGCTGGAGATGGCGAGATCCATACCCCTCACATCAAATGCTCATTCCTGCCCGATGCAAACCCTTCCAAAAAGGGCCTAAAGCTTAAGATATCATTGATCCTAGGAGGGGCATTGGCCTTTAAATTGAAAATCCAGCGAGACTCGCGCCGGAGGACCAGTTTGTTCCAATCACCTCCACGCGAGCCACGCTGCACATGTTCAAGAGCCCAAAACCTTAAGTCCGGGACATGGTAATTATGCACCTGCACTACATGGCGACCAATCCTAGAATATATGTCGCCCATTTCAGCCGCATAAAAATGGTCATTTATAGTGTTGAGCGAACCCGGACTGTAACATTCGGGTCCGTGCCAAACTTTCGTGTGTCCGGGACCCGGACCCGAACACAGACATTTCAAAAGGTTCGGGTTCTGGGGTCTGGTAGTTGATCACGCATGTTGAATAGCTGAAGGTCAGCCAATCAACAAGCGTTTCACTGGTTTGCCCTTAGAAGCCATCACAGCCATGCCTACTAATGGCATGGCTGTGATTGGCCAGTGCATCATGTGACCAAGCCTCTTTATAAGCTGGAGTCACAGTGCTGCATGTCACATGCTCTTGGGTTAGTGTAGGGAGAGGAAGCTGCCGGCGTTTTTGTGAGGGAGAGATTGCAGACATTTTAACATCTGATCCTGCATCCTGAGATTACTACTGCTGTTGCTCTGAGGGACAGATTGCAGAACTTTGAGATTTCACATACTGCTGCTTTGAGTGACAGATTGCAGATCAAACTGCATAACACAACGATCGCTACGATCGTGCGCAACGATCAGATTGTTGGAGTAATTTGAGATTTCACATACTGCTGCTTTGAGTGACACATTGCAGATCAAACCCTGCCTAACACAATGATCGTTACGATCGTACACAGCGATCAGATTGTGGGATCGTACACAATGATCAGATTGTGGGAGTAATTTGAGATTTCATATACTGCTGCTTTGAGCGATCTGACTGCACTAGGTAGAGGCTTCTGCTTAGAGGGACAGATTATTGTTCAAAAATCATTGCCTACTCCTATAGGGCCAGCTGTTGCTGTAAGTGACACATTATTGTTCAAAAATTATCTCCTAGTTGTAAAGGGAGAGTTTCCAGCTTTTGCTTAGAGGGTCAGATTATTGTTCAAAAATCATTGCCTACTCCTATAGGGCCAGGTTACAGCTGTTGCTGTAAGTGACACATTATTGTTCAAAAATCATCTCCTAGTTCTCGTTTTCGACCTTTGAGAGGGAAATGTTGATCCTCTATTAAAAACTTGTTATTACACAGTGAATGTCGTTGTCGACCGGGATATC
>BLSH010233013.1:141092-155081 GCA_018402905.1 Glandirana rugosa
CATGACCAGGCATCTAAATTCAAGGCACAAGCTGCATTGGAATAATTACCTCAAAATCCAAGAAAGGTCTCGGCCTCCTCCTGCTTCCTCTTCTGCTGCTGCCTCGGCCTCTTCCTTCACCTCTACAGTGACAGTGTCATCTGCCACCCAGCAAACAGATGATATGACAGCAACGCCGCCATGTCGCCACCGTCCCCAAGCATTTCCACATGGTCCCATGGAAGCTTACAGCTGTCCATCTCCCAAACACTGGAGAGAAAGAGGAAGTACCCCACTACCCACCCGCTATCCCTGGCCCTGAATGCCAGCATTTCAAAATTCCTGACCTTTGAAATGCTGTCATTCCGTCTGGTGGACACGGACAGTTTCAAAAACCTGATGGCGGTGGCTGTCCCACAGTACGTGGTTCCCAGCCGCCACTACTTTTCCAGGCGAGCCATCCCTTCCCTGCACAAACAAGTCGGGGACAAGATCAAGTGTGCACTGTGCAATGCCATCTGTGGCAAGGTCCACATAACCACTGATACATGGACCAGTAAGCACGGGCAGGGACGCTATATCTTGCTAACTGCACACTGGGCAAATGTAGTGGTGGGTGGGCCTGAGCCAGCTAGCCATTTGGCGCATCTCCTTCCACCACCGAGGATTGCAGGGCATTTCTCTTTGCCTCCTGTTGCATCCTCCTCCTACTGCGCTTCCTCCTCCTCGACCACCCACTCATCCGCTCAGCGTAACACCTTCACCACCAACATCAGCACATCCAGGGGGAAACAACAGCAGGCTGTTTTAAAACTGATATGTTTGGGGGATAAACCCCACACTGCGCAGGAGCTGTGGACGGGCATTGAACAACAGACCAATGAGTGGTTGTTGCCACTGAGCCTCAAGCCCGGGCTGGTGGTGTGCGACAATGGCCGAAGCGGCTCTGGGCCGAGCCGGTTTGAGGCACATCCCTTGCCTGGCGCATGTGCTAAATTTGGTGGTACGGAATTTTCTAAAAAACCACCCGGATATGTCAGAGCTGCTGCAGAAAGTGCGGGCCGTCTGTGCGCGCTTTCGGCGTTCTCACCCTGCTGCTGCTTGCCTGTCTGCGCTGCAGCGGAATTTCGGCCTTACCACTCACTGCCTCCTCTGCAACATGCCCACAAGGTGGAACTCCACCTTGCACATGCTGGAGAGACTGTGCGAGCAGCAGCAGGCAATGGTGGAGTTTCAGCTGCAGCACGCACGGGTCAGTTGCTCCGCAGAACAGCAACACTTCACCACGAACGAATGGGCCTCCATGCGAAACCTGTGTACCGTATTGCGGTGTTTTGAGTACTCCACCAACATGGCCAGTGCCGATGACGCTGTTCTCAGCGTTACTATACCACTTCTTTGTCTCCTTGAAAAAACACTTCGGGCCATGATGGAAGAGGATGTGGCACAGGAGGATGAGGAGGAGGAGGAGGAAGAGGGCATATTTCCACGATTATCAGGCCAGAGGGTGGGTTCCTGCACCAGCATAGGCCAGGTCAAAAATATTAAAGACAGGGCACAGTTCTGGAGGACAAGGAGGACGAGGAAGATGAGGAGGATGAGGAGGAGGAATTGCAGCAGGGTGGCACCCAAGGCAGCTCATGGGCATCACTGGAGCGTGGCTGGGGGGATACAGAGGACACAAATGATATACCTCCCACAGAGGACAGCTTTTCTTTGCCTCTGAGCAGCCTGGTACACATGGCTGACTACATGCTGCAGTGCCTGCGCAACAACAGCCGAGTTGCCCACATTGTGACTTCTTTTGATTACTGGGTGGCCACCCTGCTGGATCCCCGTTACAAGGACAATGTGCCGTCCTTAATTCCCTCACTGGAGCGTGAGAGGAAGATGCGCAACTACAAGCGTACACTGGTAGAGGCGCTGCTGAGGGCATTCCCAAATGACACCGGGGGCTCAGCGGAAGCACAAGGCAAAGGCAGAGGAGGAGGAGGAGGAAGAGGCCACCAACGCAGCTGTGCCACCACCAGCACCTCAGAAGGCAGGGTTAGCATGGCCGAAATGTGGCAAAGCTTTGTCAGCAGCCCGCCACAACAAACAGCACCACCAGCCGATAGACAACGTCTTAGCAGGAGGCAGCATTTCAGCAACATGGTGCAAGAGTATGTGTGCACACGCCTACACGTACTGACTGATGGGTCTGCCCCATTCAACTTCTGGGTCTCCAAGTTGGCCACATGGCCTGAGCTTGCGGTTTATGCCTCGGAGGTGCTGGCCTGCCCTGCAGCCAGTGTATTGTCTGAACGTGTGTTTAGCACGGCAGGAGGCGTTATCACAGACAAGCGCAGCCGTTTGTCCACAGCCAACGTGGACAAGCTAACCTTTATTAAAATGAACCAGGCATGGATCCCACAAGACTTGTCTGTACCTTGTGCAGAATAAACATTTAGACCGGACTCACACAGCCGTTCGTATACTTTTTTTTTTGAATAGGCCTCAATATTTTGGGGGCTACCCCAATTATAAACAAACAAAAAAAAATACAGTGTTGGCTACCTCCTCCTACTCCTCGACCACCCCGACTTCCACCTACACTGCCATGGTCACGGCCTAGTCAACCTCTAGGCTCCTACTCCGCATCCACCCCCCTTCCCAGTTTTTATTTGATTTTAATTTATTTTCCCTATCCCCTTTTTTTGTAGGGCACTTGCCCTACTCTTACCCCCATTTTACTTCCTTTTGCAGCCCTCTAGCACTTGCCAGGACTTTGTTACAGCCATTTTTGTGCCTAAAAATTCGTGTCCTCATTGACTTCAATAGGGTTCAAGGTCCGGGATAACGTTCGGGCAACGTTCGGTGCCAAACCCGGACTTTTTTCCAAAGTTCGTTCGAACCCGAACGTCCAGGTGTTCGCTCAACTTTAGTCATTTATCCTTCTCCAAAACTCCCAGACGGTCTTCCCCACATAAAATGCTCCGCAGGGGCAATTCATAATGTAAACCACCCTCATGGACTGGCTATCTTAGGGTCCGAGAGCAAAAGGTGCCAATATTTTTGTAGATGTTTTCTTAAAGTGGCATGCGACTATTATATGAGGTTATGATCCTAAGTGAATCTTCGGTATTCTTAGTCTTGGCCCTTTTCGAGGTTCCAAACAGCAGTTGCATCCTGGGTTGAATGACAACCCGATTGTCCTACGGAGACAGGACTTCATATAGCCCCTCTCCCTTAAACGTTTCCTGAAATCAGAGGCTGCCACCCTGAACCGCTTATCATCACAACAATCGCGGCGAAGCCGCCAGTATTGGGAATAGGGAATAGATTTGATGAACGGCTCAGGGTGGAAGCTGCGAGCCTGCAAAATGGTATTGCCTGCAGTGGGCTTTCTATAAAGATTGCTCTTGAGGGTTCAATCAGCATCAATTTCGACCTCAACGTTCAGAAAAGTGACCTTTTGATGATTAAACGTGATGGTAAAAAAAAGGTTATAATTGTTTGAATTCATGGTTTTTAGACACTAATGCAAAAGGTCAACAGGTGCCTCCCATATCAAGAATATATCATCTATGTATCTCAACAACGTTAGAATACGGGACGAAAATTGAGAATAAGTCTCAGATAACAAAAAAGAACGTTCCCACTCCCCCAGGTACAGGTTGGCATATGAGGGCACGCAACAAGTCCCCATAGCCAAATCATGCACCTGGAGGAAGTGGACATCGTCAAAAATGAATACATTATGTCTTAATATGAAGTCAAGAATATGGACGACAAGGTCAAAAAGCGCCCGAGGGTGTGCATTGCTGGACGCAAACATTTTTTTCACAACCTACACCCCCTTGTCGTGGGGGATGGAACAATAAAGGCTCTCAACATCAATGGTGACAAGCAAAGCTCCAGAGGGGACATGTAGTCCCTCTATAAGCTGAAGAAAGTTTACTGTATCTTTTACATAAGAAGACAGGCTCACCATGAAAGGGTGAAGAAAGGAGTCTACCCACCTGCTAGCATTCTCTTTAAATAGTAGTTTCCATATATTATATGTCTATCGGGTGGGTGAGTGGCAGATTTGTGGATCTTCAGGAGAGCATAAAAAGGAGGGCATGTGCAGAAATCTATTATTGAGAAAATCCCAAGTATCCTGAGAGATAATGCCCTTATTAAGAGCTTTTTTAATGAGAGCATAAAATGTTTTACTAAAACTTTCAGTTTGTTAAACTGATATCTCTTTATACCAGTCTTTATTGCTCAGGATATCCACGCACATCCTCCTGTGTGCTTCCTGGTCCATCACCACAACATTCCCACCTTTGTCTGCATTCTTAGACATACAGACAAAGGTGGGAATGTTGTGGTGATGGACCGGGAGGCATATAGGAGGATGTGCGTGGATATCCTGAGCAATAAAGACTGTAAAAGATACAGTAAACTTTCTTCAGCTTATAGAGGGACTACATGTCCCCTCTGGAGCATTGCTTGTCACCATTGATGTTGAGAGCCTTTATTGTTCCATCCCCCACAACAAGTGGGTGCAGGTTGTGAAACTTTTTTTGCGTCCAGTAATGCACACCCTCAGGCGCTTTTTGACCTCGTCGTCCATATTCTTGACTTCATATTAAGACATAATATATTCATTTTTGACGATGTCCACTTCCTCTAGGTGCAGGGTGTGGCTATGGGGACTTGTTGCGTGCCCTCATATGCCAACCTGTACCTGAGGGAGAGGGAACATTCTTTTTTGTTATCTGAGACGTATTCTCAATTTTCGTCCCATATTCTCACGTGGATGAGATACATAGATGATATATTCTTGATATGGGAGGGACCTGTTGACCTTTTGCATCAGTGTCTAAAAACCATAAATTCAAACAATTATAACCTTTTTTTACCATGATGTTTAATCGTCAAAAGGTCACTTTCCTGGACGTCAAGGTCGAAATAAATGCTGATGGAACCCTCAAGAGCAATCTTTATAGAAAATCCATGGCAGGCAATACCATTTTGCAGGCTGGCAGCTTCCACCCTGAGCTGCTCATCAAATCTATTCCCTATTCCCAATACTTACGGCTTCGTGTTGTGATGATGAGCGGTTCAGGGTGGCAGCCTCTGATCTCAGGAAACGTTTAAGGGAGAGGGGTTATACGAAGTCCTGTCTCCGTAGGGCCCACAATCGGGATGTCATTCAACCCAGGGCGCAACTGCTGTTTGGAACCTCAAAAAGGGCCAAGAGTAAGAATACCGAAGATTCACTTAGGATCATAACCTCATATAATATTCAGCATGCCACTTTAAGAAAACATCTACAAAAATATTGGCACCTTTTGCTCTCGGACCCCAAGATAGCCAGTTTTCTCCCCTCTAGGCCCCTCCTCACATTTAGAAAGGCTCCCTCCCTGAGAGACAAGCTGGTATCCATCTTTTTTTCTAGGGCCAATGGCTCTCAGGGTCCTCGGGATCCTCCAGGCACTTTTCCATGTGGCTCCTGCAACTATTGCAGATATATTTCTAGTGATCCTGCTCCTCGACTCCCGGACGGTAGACCCTTTTTTCCCAAAAGGCATGTCACCTGCCAATCCATGGGGGTGGTTTACATTATGAATTGCCCCTGCAGAGCGTTTTATGTGAGGAAGACCATCAGTTTTGGAGAAGGATATATGACCATGTGTATGCGGCTGAAACGGGCGACATATATTCTAGGATTGGTCGCCATGTAGTGCAGGCGCATAATTACCATGTCCCGGACTTAAGGTTTTGGGCTCTTGAACATGTGCAGCGTAGGATTGGAACAAACTGGTCCTCCAGTGCAAGTCTCGCTGCATTTTCAATTTAAAGGCCAATGCCCCTCCAGGGATCAATGATATCTTAAGCTTCAGGCCCTTTTTGGAAGAGTTTGTATCGGGCAGGAATGAGCATTTGATGTGAGGGGTATGGATCTCCAGCTAATTTATTATTTTTTCTTTTTCTCTTCCCCCTTTTTTTTTTTTTTTGTGTTAGGTGAACATATTCTATCTTTAATGTTGGTCATTAATGATTGTGTGATTGCGATCGGGCCTTAGGTCATTGCCATGCTGGCATTTGCCAAAATGGGTGCTCCTGGCCTGGTTTAGGAGCTATCTGGTTTCCATCCCATCCTCTTCCCTCTTATGTGATAGACTGTTTTGATCCCAGTGCCCCTTATTCCCGGCACGGAAAGCCCCCACACAGTACTCTGGAGTGGGGGTATAATTCCATCTTCATTATTGGGAATGGAGTTTTCATCCCACCGAAGGGGGGCACTGTTCTGCGCTGTCCCCATTTGGTGGGATGATCCGTGCTGGCACCGTGGCGATCTGGTTCCCTCTGAGCGACCGTTTTTGGTTACTAGGCGCCAGAGATGACGTCAGGACGCTCTGACGCACTTCCTGGATGCCGCTTTGCTGGAGATGGGCGGTGGGGAGAAAGCATTCCAGCGTGCAGCTCATGCTACACACGGCTGGCTGTTTGGCATTAGCCATTACAGCCAAGCACCCCCGCACACGCTCTGGGATGATCAATTCCCGGATCCTCCTATTAGAGCGGTGGGGATGTCGGCCCTGGGGAGGTACTTATAGAGGGTGATCTGCCTGAAATTTACACACTGGCCATTTGAAGACGATCAGTGAGGAGGACCGAGCCTAATAGGTTCCCATGTTAGCCCTATCTCCTGGTAATTTAGATAGTGTCTCTTTAAAGATTGTCTTTTTTCTCTCCTCCTCATTTCGCATTTGTGTGGCTTTCATTGCACCTTGCTGTGGGTGCATATGTTGGCCAGCGGTCTGTAGGAGGGGTTTGGATGGATATATTTTTTGATGGATACAATGTTATGGCCTGGTTGATATACAGGCCTTTCATTTCAGCTTGATATTTAGTATCTATTTTTTTGTACATTTCCAAATTAGGCGGTGGTTGTTTCCATCTGAACCTCCTGTGATCAAAAGTAGGAGGAATTACCTCCTGTGGGGGCATAAGTGGTGTTCCGCCCTACAACGGTGTGTAGATCTTTTTGATGGCCCTTTCCTCATCTGCACTGTTGTTGCATAGGACACTAGCACAGTTTAGGTAGGTGTATCCTCTGTAGCTGAACTTCATCTGTCTCTTTGTGACTTTATATATGATTCATCTATTTTCATTATTCATATGATTATAGACCTCCTTATTCCTCCTTGAATTGGTGGCATTCCTGGACTGCAGCCTGTCACATAATAGGGGGCATTGTGCTGGGGCATTGATATGCTCCTTTGGTCTGTCCTTGCTAGGATTCTTGCTGACCCGATCACTGGCATTATGCATCTTAGGTCTGTTCGTCATTGCACAAATATTTAATAGAGACAATTAAGGTAATATTTATGAGTTTTACTGTTTCTCTATGCATTGTATTAATGTTGTTATGTCATCTAATGATTGTTATTTCTAATACTAGAATTACAATTTGTATGCTTCGTACCCAAAATCCCTGAAGAAGACTGACTCCAGTTGAAACGTTGGATTAATATTGATGCATGCAATTTTGGTATTCAATTGATGTCTCTATTATCATATGTACCAATGTTTTATCTTCAATTCATATATTAAGATTGTTGTCTGTCATTATTGTTTGTTATATCAGAAGACCCTATTTGCTGGGCCTTTTTATTGATAATTGTAATAAAGTAATATTTATATGATCACGTCTACACCTGCTTCTATTACCTGCACAGACCCGTTCAAACTTGGTATGCATGCTCTACATTTTTGGGATGTGGTGATATTCGCAGTTGGGCGTTGCTGTATTAGCTGCACGCTGACATCCCCAAGTTTAGGATGCTAATATCAGTGTCCTCGTTTAGCAGAGATTTGTTTCTTTAATTGTGACAGGTTCTTATGTAGCCGGCAGTCTAACCCCCCTGTGCTATGACTGTTCTCTGCAGGTTATAGCTGGAAGGGGGGAGTGTCTTCCTTACTGGTACCTTTACCTGGAATGTTAGTCATTCTGTGGGCCTCTTAAAGCTGTACACTCCTTACCTTCTTGCATTACAATGTGCATAATGCATGCAGAGCTGGAGGGACTTAATAGCAAGTGCCCATTAGCCAGCTTCCTACACACCTAAAAGAGAAAAAACGTTGGTGACAAAGCGCCCCTTACCTTCTTGGCAAAGGCTGACTACAAGGATGAAGTGACAATCCTTGGTTCTAAACAGTAAGCGCATGTCTTGGCAAAAAACTGGCAGTAAGAAATGCAAGAAGGAGTGTACAGCATTAAGAGGCCCACAGAGGGACTGACAATCCAGGTAAAGATACCAGTAAGGAAAACACTGCTCCCTTCCAGCTATAACCTGCATAGAACAGTCATGGCACACAAGGAATAGACTGCAGGCTACACAAGAACCTGTCTCAGTTAGGCTGCTTTCACACTGAGGTGCTTGAAAACCACCCAAAATGTAGAGCATGCATACCAAGTTTGAACGGGACTGTGCAGGTAATAGACGCAGGTGCATGTGTGTGTGTGTGCATGTGTTTATATGTGTGTGCATATGAGCATTTATAAGAAAATGAGATCAACACTGACAAATTGCCAGATATAATTCCACTGATCCGGCGCTTTAGGCAAAGGAAATCACATATGTGTCTAATCACAGTAGAAAAAGCAGCCGCTATATTCAAAAACACATAATCACCATCTCAAAAGTCCAAAGTCTTTTAAGTAAAGCAGCACTAATTGAAACTGACACACCTCAATATGCCAGGTTGGATAGTTATAGGAATAGTTCCATTAATGAGCACATATACTCCTACATTAAATATGCCCTGTATCCATAGTCCCAGCAAAATCTGTATATAACTGTTTGTGCAGATGAAATCGCAGATATAGGTGTGTTAAATCCACAGAAATGCTTACAGAGCCATCACTGCACTGTGTGATCCCACTCCCCGATAGTAATGCACTCACCAGAAATATGGTCTTTATGAGCCTGTAGAAGTATCTGTACTCAACATCTGATCTATGGATGGGTCACCAAATATATCTGCTCGGCTGTATAAGGGTGTCCTGTTCCCCGATGTCACATCATGCAGCATACACGTACCGATGTGTCCACCGATCCCATACGCATTTCTGAGCCATCATCCTGTTCCAGGTAGTAGATTTGTGAGACGTTGCCCCAAGATATTGCCCAAACAAATATGGTGTCAGCCTTTGGCAAATGCAAGCTATGCCGTCCACTTGAACAGCCTCACTGTAAAACAAATTAGGCACACTACTGGGCACAGGTATGGAGATTGTTTCAGGAGAAAAGAACATCTGTAGGAATCCAGATAAAACGTTCCAATATGTGCCACTTTAAAAAACAGTTAATTTCTGTGAAAAGCCTTGAATGTTCTCTTTTATCCATGATGTTATGTTTGATGTTTGGGCAATATGTTGGGGCAACGTCTCTCAAATCTATTACCTGGACCAGATCTCTTTTCAGAGGCATCTGACAGCCGGTAAAGAGGCAATATGTTGCCTCCTGACCGCCAGTTTTAACCCCCTAAATGCATCATCACTATGCTGCAACTATGTGCAATGCACACAGTTGTGGAGTGGTTGCAGTCCAGCCCCATTCACCTAAGTATACTTCAAGGGTGCAAAGACTGAGAAACTCCGGCATAGTGTAATCAATCTCTCCATTTTACTCCTGCAGCCGCTGAATGCCTGCAGGAGGAAGAGTAGGAGAAGAGGGGCAGGAAATGGAGAAATCAGTTCCTTTATATGTAGCCACCCACTTGCGTTCCACCACCGGGCTCGGAGGAAAGTGCCCCATCCAGGGATCAGGGGGGCCCTTCATGGTTTCTTGCATCGGGCCCTGAAGGTTCTAGCTAAGCCAATGGCACCAAACATTGATAAAATGCTGCAACGACTGATGCAATTTTATAAAAGATGCAGGGACATTTTCCTGAGTTTCCCACAGATACAGTAGCTAATTTAAATGAATAGGCTGTGGTGCCCGTGCAAATGTGGCTGCAGGGAAACCATAATCATGTGAGCCTAGCCTTACTAAAGACAAAAAGACTATTCATTTTGCAAGGGGATTTCCCCCAGAGCTTAGTGAATGAGGTGAAGGTGCTGTGTTTCTTTGCAAAGTGAAATTTCAGCACATTCAATAAGTGCTGGGGAAAATTCACTGGTAAATTGCATTTTAACTTCCAAAGTGAACAGCCTATTTGCCTTTAGTAAATCTGTCCAACATATGAAAGTGGTCATACTGTGTGGCCATGAAATATTTGTTAAAGCCCAACTCCAGGGAAACTAATGAAATTTAAATAGTGCATTTTGCATCAGTTATCTTACTCCTCAGTCTTGATGCCAAACACCTCTTTCTAAGCCATCCATCGGTGTAATGGATAAAAGTCGCAGTCTCTCTGTGGTCCAAGCAATTAATTGCGAATGATAGTCCCTGGACATAGATTGCGTCCAAGGCTGATCATGCTCATGTAATTGCTGTTGAGCAATTACAAATGAGACCCCATGGATAGCTGCTGCAGCTGTCAGATTCTCATTGGCAGTTTATCTCCGGAAACTCCTGTTGGGTCTCCCATAATGAATCGCTAATGGCCCCATTTGCAAGTGTGAATGGAGCCTAAGTTGGGAGACTCTGGGATCAGCTTGACTGTACTGATTCTATTACTTTAAAGTGGAGTTCCACCCAAAAGTAGAACTTCTGCTTCAAGTACTGGTGACCCCTTGACATGCACAATTGGTATGTCATTTTTTTGGGGGGGGAGTGGGTACCTAGGTTTCACAGGTACCCAGCTCCCACTTCTGCCCCTGGCGCCACAGCACTGAGTGGAAGTTCACCTCTACCCCCTCCCTCCCTGTAATCTTCTGGGACACGTCACAGGTCCCAGAAGATTGCCTGGCCATTCATATTGCGCAAAGCGGCTCGCACATGTGCAGTGCACGCCCAGCTGTGAAGCCACAGCCAGGCACCCACACTCGCAATACCGACACCGCGGAGAGGAGGGGGAGAGGAGCGACGCTTTGGGCGGCCGCATCGCTGGACCATGGGACAGGTGAGTGTCTGTTTATTAAAATTCAGCATCTACACTTTTTGGGTAGAACTCTGCTTTAAGTACGTGCTTCATGTCTTATGCTGTCACCCACATCCTACTGACATTAGTTTATGACATTTGATTTAGGCTTAGTTCACACTAATGTGATGTGATTTTCATGCGTTTTCCAGTGTGACTTGCTTGCGACTTTGATGCAACTTCAGTGCAACTTTGATGTTATGTGACTTGGCCAATAATAACAATACCTAGTGTGACATAATTCCTTTTCTTGCTACTGTGACAGTCATTATGGCTGGTGTCACAGTGTTAATTGAAGAAGTAGAGGAGGAACAGAAAAGGAGGTGGAGAAGACATATGTAGTGGATCCATCCAGTTATCGCAAATAAGGAAGATAGCGGCCAGTTCTGGGTCATGTATGATAACCTCTGTGCACATGAGGAAAGGTTCTTCAATTACACATGCTGGTCAATAACATGGTGAGTACATATACTTATCTTCATTAATGTCAACACATGCAAGAAGGATATTTTTCACAAATGTGCATAAGCAGGGTGATCATGTCACTGTTTCAACATCACTTTGTATGTGTTCCGCCACCATCACTGCAGGTTAGCTGGCTGTGTGAAAGAAAACCTGCAGCTGCTAAACAAACACAAAACAAAGCAAATTTAAAAAATGTTAATAAATTGGTTAGATCTCCCTGTTTTATCATCACGGCTTATTGACAACCAGTCACTGTGCTCTGTGGTTGATTTTGCCAGTGTGAATGTAGCTAATGGACTTATTTTTGTCTTTGCAGCTTCGATGAATTGCTAGGTCCAATCAAGGGGGCGGACTGACAACTCATGGGGCCCCTGGGCAATAAGAGATTATGGGGCCCCCTGTGTCCCCGCCCACAAAAGACACACCCACACAAAGCCCCACGCACATATTGCACTGCCCACATTACATTCATCACATAATTTGTCTACACTATGTTCAAAATAAATGTTTATTATAGAAAAGAAAGAAAGAAAGAAAGAAAGAAAGAAAGAAAGAAAGAAAGAAAGAAAAGAAAAAGAAAAAACAACAATGGCACATTTACAAACATAAGGTTTTCATAAATTAACACAATATAACAAGTGCAACAAATGTCTTCTTAGCTGCACAGTTTAAAGGGGTTGTAAAGGTTCACATTTTTGATAAAAGTAACAGATCTTATACTTACCTGCTCTCTGCAAAGGTTTTGCACAGAGCAGCCCCAATTCTCTTCTTCTGGGGTGCTCCCATGGAGAGCCTCTTTCCCTGGGGGCACCCATGCGGGCTCAATCCCGAGTCCCATTGTTGCGTCTATTGACACAGACAGCAGGACTCTGGCTTCCGTGTCCCTGGATTTGGATTGACAGCAGTGGGAGACAATAACTCCTGTTGGTATCAATCTATCCAATGAAAACAAAGACAGCGGCTGTATCTGCTGGGCTCATGCACATCGCTGGAACGATCGGGTTCAGGTAAGAAAAAGGGGGGCTCTTGTGGGCAGCTGCAGCAAAAAAGGATTTTCAACTTAATGCATAGAATGCACTAAGGTAAAAAACCTTGACACTTTACAACCCGTTTAATAAAAAATATACAAAAAATAAAAAGCTCTCACCATGTTACAAAATGATGACCCTAGATTCGCTCT
Source organism: Glandirana rugosa (assembly GCA_018402905.1). Classification (NCBI taxonomy): domain Eukaryota; kingdom Metazoa; phylum Chordata; class Amphibia; order Anura; family Ranidae; genus Glandirana; species Glandirana rugosa. The sequence continues at coordinate 153,781 of BLSH010233013.1, forward strand.
TATTCCGACGTTCCTGACGCTACCATACATGTGTGGCGCCATTATTGTTTACATACATGTGCTCGTCCTACATAACACCCTATATGGGTGTGCTATATATTTTTTAAAAATCATTTTTATATATTTTGTATAATTTTCACTGACCATAAGGGGCATTCTTCCCACTGACCACCAATGTAAGGAACATTCTTCCCACTGATCACCAATGTAAGGAGCATTCTTCCCACTGACCACCAAAGTAAGGAACATTCTTCCCACTGATCACCAATGTAAGGAGCATTCTTCTCACTGACCACAAATGTAAGGAGCATTCTTCCCACTGACCACCAATGTAAGGAACATTCTTCCCACTGATCACCAATGTAAGGAGCATTCTTCCCCCTGATCACCAATGTAAGGAGCATTCTTCCCAATGATTACCAATTTAAGGAACATTCTTCCCACTGACCACCAATGTAAGAAGCATTCTTCCCACTGATCATCAATATAAGGGGCATTCTTCCCACTGATCACCAATGTAAGGAACATTCTTCCCACTGATCACCAATGTAAGGTGCATTCTTCCCACTGATCACCAATGTAAGGAGCATTCTTCCCACTGACCACCAATGTAAGGAACATTCTTCCCACTGATCGCCAATGTAAGGGGCATTCTTCCCACTGATCACCAATGTAAAGAGCATTCTTCCCATTGATCACCAATGTAAGGAGCATTCTTCCCACTGATCACCAATGTAAGGGGCATAGAGTTGAGCGAACCCGAACTGTAAAGTTCGGGTCCGTACCGAACTTTGGGGTGTCCGTGACCCGGACCCGAACCCGGACATTTGAAAAAAAGTTTGCGTTTCGGTTCTGGGTTCGGGTATTTGATCACGCATGTTGAATAGCTGCAGGGTAGCCAATCAACAAGCGTTTCACTGGTTTGCCCTTAGAAGCCATCACAGCCATGCCTACTAATGGTGTACTACGTGACCGGTTAGTGTCGGTACGGTAATCATCCGTACCGACACTACCGAAGATTCCCGTTTGGTCACTTTGCGAACAACTAACCGATGGGACGTCGATAAGTTGTACGCACTAGTTTATGGGCTTGGGTCTTGGCTTTGCGTTTGAAAAAAAGTTTACAGGCCCAAGCCCAGGCCCAGTGCCTGTGGGGTTTCAAGCCATGCCTGGGCTTGAAATGTCAAGCCCAAGCGAGTTGAGATACGGGGAATGTAACCACTAGTCACCCTTCTTACGAGGAATGTAACCACTAGTTACCCTTCTTACGAGAAATGTAACCACTAGTCACCCTTCTTACG
>BLSH010233013.1:155091-220724 GCA_018402905.1 Glandirana rugosa
CTACTAAAATCTTGTTATTAGACAGGGAATGTCGTTGTCGTCCTTGGACTGGGATATCCTCATCCGCTACTAAAATCTTGTTATTAGACAGGGAATGTCGTTGTCGTCCTTGGAGAGGTAAATCTTGATCCTCTACTAAAATCTTGTTGTTAGACAGGGAATGTCGTTGTCGTCCTTGGAGAGGGAAATCTTGATCCTCTACTAAAATCTTGTTGTTAGACAGGGAATGTCGTGGTCGTCCTTGGAGAGGGAAATCTTGATCCTCTACTAATATCTTGTTATTAGACAGGGAATGTCGTTGTCGTCCTTGGACTGGGATATCCTCATCCTATACTAAAATCTTGTTATTAGACAAGGAATGTCGTTGTCGTCCTTGGACTGGGATATCCTCGTCCCCTACTAAAATCTTGTTATTAGACAGGGAATGTCGTTGTCGTCCTTTGACTGGGATATCTTGATCCTCTACTAAAATCTTGTTATTAGACAGGGAGTTTCGTCATCTGAGATGGATCAGGTCTTAGTCTAGCAAGACATTACGTCCTACTCTAGACGTTAGACAGGGAGTTTCGTCATCATCATTAGAGATGGGAACAGATTATTGTTCTAAAATCATATCCTACTCCTATAGGGTCAGGTTCCTGCTGTTGCTGTAAGGGACAGATTATTGTTCTATAATCATCTCCTAGTTCTAAAGGGAGAGGTTCCTGCTGGTGCTGTAAGGGACAGATTGTTGTTCTAAAATCATCTCCTAGTTCTAAAGGGAGAGGTTCCTGCTGTTGCTGTAAGGGACAGATTGTTGTTCTAAAATCATCTCCTAGTTCTAAATGGAGAGGTTCCTGCTGTTGCTGTAAGGGACAGATTATTGTTCTAAAATCATCGCCTACTCCTATAGGGTCAGGTTCCTGCTGTTGCTGTAAGGGACAGATTATTGTTCTAAAATCATCGCCTACTCCTAAAGGGTCAGGTCCCTGCTGTTGCTGTAAGGGACAGATTATTGTTCTAAAATCATCACCTACACTGCCACGGTCATGGCCTAGTCAACCTCTAGGCTCCTACTCCACATCCACCCCCCCTTCCCATTTTTATTTTTTTTATTTGATTTTAAGTTATTTTCCCTATCCCCATTTTTGTGTAGGGCACTTGTCCTACTCTTACCCCATTTTACTTCCTTTTGCAGCCCTCTAGCACTTGCCAGGACTTTTTTATAGCCATTTTGTGCCGAAAAGTTTGGGTGCCCATTGACTTCAATGGGGTTCGGGGTCCGGGGTAAAGTTGGGTCAAGTTTGGTACCGAACCCAAACTTTTTCGTGAAACCCAAACATCCAGGTCTCCCCTCAACTCTAAAGGGGCATTCATCCCACTGATCACTAATGTAAGGAGCATTCTTCCCACTGATCACCAATGTAAGCAACATTCTTCCCACTGATCACCAATGTAAGGGACATTCTTCCCACTGACCACCAATGTAAGGAACATTCTTCCCACTGATCACCAATGTAAGGGACATTCTTCCCACTGACCACCAATGTAAAGAGCATTCTTCCCACTGATCATCAATGTAAGGAACATTCTTCCCACTGATCACCAATGTAAGGGACATTCTTCTGACTGACCACTAATGTAAGGAACATTCTTCCCACTGACTACCAATGTTAGGGACATTCTTCCCACTGATCACCAATGTAAGGAACATTCTTCTCACCGACCACCAATGTACGGAGCTTTCTTCCTGCCAAAGTGTACAGATGTCAGTGTAACATATAGGGAATAGCACTATGTGCTATTCTCTATATATAACATGGATATCTGTATACTGAGTAGCATTCAATATACAGATATCAGCGTGTACTCAGTGTACTAGGGAATAGCACTTGGTAGATGGGCACTGGGCAAGAAGGAACTTTGCTGATAATTATAGACACACACTAAACTGTGTGATCAGGGCAGCCATCAGAAATTGTGGGGCTTCTTATGCAGCTTTAGGCCAGGTATGGGTCTATAGGATGACTGAGTGGTTGAAGGAGTATCAGTAATTGGCTGGACCAAGTTCCTCACTTGCATCCTCATTTCAAATTATCTTTCAGTTGCAACCTTTTTAAACATTCCCATGCCAATGGCCATGTACTTGCAGTGATGCACATCTAATTTTCTGTACATCTTATTGACCACATCAAATAACCTATACATTTTTTTCCACCCCACCCTCTTGCAGGATGTCTAGATGACATAGGTGTGACAGCAGTGCTTGGACCTGCTTCAGCCTCCTCCTCGGTTATTGGGGTTACGGACTGCAGTTTTGTTGTAATCCTCTTGGTCACCAGTCTCCTCCTCCTCTTCTTCCGGTTTATGCACAGCATTTATATGCTATTTTATATCGACAAACCGAAAATATGACACATGCTAGCTTACGCTCTCATTTCCATCACTGGTTTTAAGAAACATGGACAAATGATGCATTTTTTTGGGCTCTTGCTCTACTCCCTGACTCCTTTAGCTTTCTCAGGTAGTGGTTATAACAGTCCCGCAAGCTTCTCCAGTGTTTTTGTAAGGGGAAAAACATAAAGGGTTCAATTTCTTTTTTTTTTCAGGGTGACTGGTTATTTGTTTGCTAGTCTGCATTATGAATTTATGGTGGGGAAATCAAAAGTTAGCTATATTATCCTTGATACCTGCAGAGCCATATGGGATGTGCTGAAGGATGTGGTCATGAAGAAACTAAGGAAGATTGGTCCAATATAATATATAGTTTTCTGGGTGCACTGCAATATTCCCGATAGTGTGGGAGCTATTGACGGGAAACACATCCAGATCATTATGCCAGTAGTTAGTGGCAGTACATTCTTTAAATACAAAATATATTTCTCCTTTTGTACTATTTGAAGTGGGTGATGTAAATTATTCTTTTTACTTACATAGACATTGGGTCCTTTGGGAGCAGCTCAGACTCCAGTATTTTTTGTGCACACTTCATTTAGTCGAATGGTGTGACAAATGGACTTGACCTTCCAGAGAACTGTCCTCTATCAGGAACAATGGATCCACATCTAGCCTGCTAATTTGCTTTTTGTAGGGAATGAAGCCTCTGCCCTTGGTGAGCACTTGCCTAGGCATTACTCAAATCCCTCACTGAATGTAGAGAAGAGGGTTTTCAATTATTGCTAACCAGGGCATGAAGAGTTGTAAAGTGCACTTTTGGTATTCTTGCTAATAAGTGGCGTTTTCTGCATACTTCCCTAAATTTGAGCCTTGAGAATGCTATATCTGCAGTTAAAGCAGCATGTGCCCTCCACAACTTTGTTCATCAGTATGATGGCTACCTTTTTGAGGACTCATTAATGCATGACATGGAAAGAGCTCAATGGACTGCCAGTAGGAACTCCAGCAATGGTGCCAACGTTTGTGAATGATTTACATCCTCCTTTTTTATGTCTCCCGCTGGTTAGGTCCAATGGAGGCTTGATGCTATTGCATACTGTATCAAATGAGTACACTATGTGAGATCAATACCTAACAGCATTTTTGGTGTGTTCTGTAATAAAATAATAAAATAAATTCCAACAGTAACATTGAGTGGTTGTGTGATCTCTGTTCATTGTCTCATTTTTTACAAAGTATATAGTTCTCATACAAAAAGCTGATATGAATGCTGTTCCATAATATACAGAGCAAATAATTTATATAGCAAGCACTATAGATGGTAAACCTTTCACACCACACAGAGAATATCCTAGCAAGAGAATTGTTAACATTAGGGGAAAGCTGCTGCTAAGGTGGTCTGCGCAATGCAGAATTTGCCTCTGAGGTCAACTGCCTAGGGAAGAAAGGCTGAGCTCAAGCCATTGAGTGATCCTTTGAGCTAGCAAGAAGGAAGTTGAACAGGAGACTGCCTGAAATGATAATAGCTAGACAATGCAATGCAGACTTCAATTAAGCAAAAGCTGCAGATGACTGCAAGCCAGTACGTGGTTCTACAATAGCTGCCTCTAATGTTCTCTATATGACTGCAAGCCAGTATACATATTTTAAAATATCACAGCACTCATGTAAACTCATTTTGGGTGATTACTTGAACAAGCAAGAAAGTTATTAACAGGGAACTATGTGAACTGCTGATTTGCTTGACTTCAGTGAACAACCAGAGTGGATTATCCCGAGAGTCACATGTTGGTGGATGACAATAAAAAAAGTTCTCTTTTACTAGCATAATGCAAATACAACACATAAACCATATATAAGCATATTAAACAAAACATAATATTAAACATACTTTGTGATGACCGTAATGAGGCAAAGAAAGTGTCCCAATCATCATAATATATTCTGTAAATCTCCAGCCAGCCATGGCCCTTACAATTAGGGTCTCTGGTATCATAGATTTGAGGATGCAAGCGAACTAGACAATTAGTTCATCATTGTCCAGTACACCTCTCTTGGTTCTTGCCATCAGACTGAGCAAATGTGGCTGGGAGGAGGATGTGCTTAGGAGGAGATAATGTGCTTGGGAGTCGATTTTCAGCAGCATGTATGAACTGGGAGGGGAGCATAGGGAACTAGAAGGGGAGTACAGGGTTAAAAAAAAAAAAAACCTCTGAAGTTGCAGCAGAGTTGCAGAGATAACTTTTGTGCAACTTCTGTGAATTTATATTGAAGTTGGTGAGGTTAGAGTCACACAGAAGTCCCACAAAAGTAGTGCAGGAACCTTTTTTCAAAATCGCAGCGACCTGAGTCACATTAATTGGAAGGGCCACCATTGAATATAATGTGACTTGTCATGAGACTCTTTTGGGTTGATATACTAAAACTGGAGCGTGCTAAATCTGGTGCAGCTCTGCATAGAAACCAATCAGCTTCCAGATATGTTTTTGTCAAAGCTTAATTGAACAAGCTGAAGTTAAAGCTGATTGGCTACCATGCACAGCTGCACCAGATTTTACTCTGAATGTTTACTAAATCAACCTCTCATTGATTTATTACAACTACGCAAGTCACGTCATAAGTTGCAACATTGTGAGCCGGGACTTATTCAAGCGTTAACTTTAAAATATAGCAATGGAATGAAAAATAAATTGACTAGTAAGGTAGGATAACATCCAAAAAATATGGACATATTTCAGTATTTCATTTAACAAAAAATTATGCTACATATTTATGTTTTTAAGTATAAGATATATATAAATATTCCAAATTCCTGTTTATTTTTTATCTATCTATCTATCTATCTATCTATCTATCTATCTATCTATCTATCTATCTATCTATCTTCTTTTTATTATTATTATTATTATTAATAATGCAATTATAATTAAGGCTTGATATTTCTTGATTCTTGATGAATCTGTAGCTCTTACATCTGTCTTTATAATGAGTTTATATTGTCATTTCAGAAATAATGGTGTTTAGCTCATGTATGATTGTCCGTTGGAACCCAGAAATATAAACAATAAATTAAAGTTCTTTATTACAATGCATGTAGCAAATGATTACTCCTTGTCACATTACAGGCAAATGTACTACCCATTGGCTCATGTAATTGTCACTAGGACACAATGAAAAAATTAATCACACATAAATGTGCTTCTTTCAGATAACTAGCTGAATTGACAGCAGAGAATGAAACTGATATCTGCAAAAAGCACATTTCATTATTAATCTTTTCACACACTGAAATATTTCTTAAATATTAAAATTAAATCCAGAAGGAAAATTTGTTTTACAAATAGTGGCAAGTTGTACATAATTGTTTATTTAATCTATAAAACTAAGTAAAACATAATTGAAGTGTTTTCAAATATATTTAGGCTCTCTAGAGATTTTATTGCTTGTGAAAGAAATTAATGAAATAAATACAAAACAGTATGCCAAATGTAAAACGCATAAACGTACATTACTAGAATAGACTAGGGTGACTCATCATAATGAATTGCCAATAGGTTTTATCCAAATTAAGACTGGTACTTCTTGTTTTCGAATCAACAGTTTACATGAATTTGATATGGGCTATCATGAACTAAAGAAAAAAAATAACACTAATGATTGAAAGAATAACAATGGTATTGCCCATGGTGGCCAATTATGTGGCAAATAATACTTTCCTCTCTCAATTATCTTAAGGTTCTGGCCCTGGACCTTGAAGAGTAACTACAAATCAACAAATACCCTAATCTGAGATCTGGCTAATCCACTGTATCTTACACAGACCATCTAACTGAGTCAGTAGGAGGGCAGTTGTATCACCAACCACATTCAAGCTTCCAAGGCAAACTGTAATCAGATTGGTTACTTTTAATATGGCCACAAATGGATTAAAATTCAGCCAGTTCAGCAGCTGTTAGCAGCAGCTAATCAGCTGTCAGAATAAAATGTCCCAGCAGGGGGGTTCCTCAATTCTGATGTTCCTGGCCCTGCAGAATAAATACTGACAATATTCAGGATTTGGTATTTGGAATGGTTTAGGCCTTTCTCCACCTTACAGCTTTGGTTGCTTGGCTTCTCTCCCTATAACCAGTGGTTTTAGTATTTATGAGTGCTCTGGGAAGGGGGTATTTCTCTACATTAGGTGTGATTATGTACCTTACTATATGGCTCATGTTATATATCATGGCGCTATTAAGCATTCTCATTTGCTAATATGAGCTAACTGTATTTAATTACACCTTATTTGACATATACCAAACCAAATAGGTATTTATTTGTTTACGGCATACTAAAACTGTCATTAAATTGATAAAAATATACCAAGATAAAAATAATACAGTTATGACAGCTGTCTTTACAATTGTTGCAAAGACTACCTGAACTGGTTGATCAGATATTTAGGTATTTATCCCTCTAGATGGCCTTTATATTCATTCCTAATGAGCATCAGTATATACCAGTTGATGCAGAAGACAGATAGGTAATGTTTGCTGACTGAGTTTTCACCCTGCATGGAGTTTTGTATATTAAATGTAGCATATCCCCTAAGGAACCACGGGGGAATTTGGTCCTATTTCCCCCCTTTAGGGGACAAGCAGCCAGACACACAGCATTTTCTTTATTTTTCCACTGGCTCAGAAAATAGTCTAGGGGTTCTTTATGATTTTTATTGGAAAAGTTAACTTGGATAGGGGTAGAGAGCATGGGATACTCTCATGAACTTCAACTGAACAATTTGAGGACTCCTTAACTTCTTGCTGCACTTCACAAACTGCTGGCTGCACTGCTGCTGCACGCTGAATGTTCCACAGGATTCCTAATGCTGCTGGTGACTCCCTAAGGAGTTTAATAGCTACACATAGTCACTTCCCTTCAGCACTTGGGGGGGATCATGTACTCACTTAGCCACAGAATCACTGGTTGCCCCCTGTCGATATCCATCAGGCTTTTCCTAGTGAGGGAGATGTAGACTCACACAACCACACCCAACTTAATCCATGGACATAGAAACAAGAGAAAAAAAACCCTAGTGGGACTTTAACCGGGAAGACCAACTCATCAAGAAAAAAGATGTGTATGCATAAAAAGTATCATTTATTAGTACAATTAAAAATAGACTGATCAAACAAAATATAGTTCAAAAAATGGACACATAGACAACGTACAGTGAGACAACCAGTATTGCCCCTTATACATACATATAAAAATAACGATGACAGTAAAAAAGGACCGCTGATCTGCCAAATGAACGGCAGAAAAGAACCCAACACGTTTCGATGTTTATGGTGGATATCTTCCTCAGGGGTAAGTGGTCAATACATTTAAAAACAACTCATCCAATTATACAGGATACTCTGAAACCTTATTGTTGAAAGGATTAAAGATCGACTCTCTAAATCACCCAGACAGAAGGATGTACCTCAGATCAACAAATGGATAAATAAAGAAACACGGCCAATTAAGAAAAATGGCTGACAGAGTATCGAGATCATAGAAATAGGTTAAGGAATGTGCCAGTGGACCAGTGTGTAAATGGTATACTTAGTTCACAAACATAGCAGATGGCGAATGCGAAAACTGGAGGGTGATAAGCAGTAGGACATATGATAATAAATAGGTTATATGTTGAATATCCAGCCAGAAAGTACCCCAAAGGGAAGCCAAGCCAGGGTGCTACAAATGAACCCAGCCAAGTGGAAAGAGGCAAAATGTCTTGTATTTACTACACATATAAACAGCCTTCCCGGGTATAACCCCTGCGCTGAGTCCATAAACATTGAAACGTGTTGGGTTCTATTCTGCCATTCATTTGGCAGATCAGTGGTCCTTTTTTACTGTCAACGTTATTTTTATATGTATGTATAAGGGGCAATATTTGGTTGTCTCACTGTACGTTGTCTATGTGTCCATTTTTTTAACTATATTTTGTTTGATCAGTCTATTTTTAATTGTACTAATAAATGATACTTTTTATGCATACACATCTTTTTTCTTGATGAGTTGTTCTTCCCGGTTAAAGTCCCACTAGGGGGTTTTTTCTCTTGTTTCTACATTCAATATTTGGGATGGGGATAGACTCACTCTAATTGTTTTTCTTCAATAAACCTGATTGCCAAAGATATATAAACTCTATTAATCCTTGGACATGGATCTGCGAATAGTCGCCCCAGCTAAGTCTAACTGACACTGCAATGTCTTCTTCAAAGCCTTCTTAACGATCCTGCACTAGAGGTCAGAACCCCATAGCAGAAGTCTTCTCCTGCTGGACTGGACCCAGGAACACTGCACCCTGCTGCCCAAGCCTCACACTATGTATGGGCTCTCTTTCTGCCTTTTAGGCATAACTCCCCAGGGATTGGCTGGAGTCTCATAAATATTCAGGCTGCCTGTTCTGCTCTTCCTTCCACTATAATTCTAGAATCCTTGTCTAGAAGACAGAGAGAACCAGCAGAGCAGCAGCCTGTTATACACTAAGCAGCCCTAAATATTCAACCCCTGCTCCACTGAGTACAGGGAAGCCAAACTAAATTCATATAGCAGCCTGGTGGGTGCCACATATACTGTATATGATAGGGCAAATGATATTGTGGGGCACAAGACAACACTTTAATTATCATTTAAGTGACTCTTCAAGGAGACCTCTTCAAAAAAATGAATGAAGCCAAAAGTTATTTTTAAAAAATGGTGTATCATAAACATTTGCCATGTTGTTATATTTAATTTTTTAACCTTTTTTATATTTATATGAGTGCTGCTGATCTCCTGCAACATTTTTGTAGCCATTCCTCATCTATATCCATGTACTTCAGTCATTTTAGTCCACATCAAAAGGTTGTTTGATTGGATGACCAACCACTTGGGGACAGGGACAGAGCATTGTCACCAATTAACAATCATTGTCTGAACAACGAACTTCATAACAGGATCATCAGCATTTTTTTAAATGAAAGCTGTAGATATGAAGTATTGAAAATGACTTTAATTAACATGCTGAAATGTATATGAGATTTAATGATTGCATTTAAAAGTCCTTTAAACTGTCAGTGTTACTGCTCAGTGTTACAAGATGCCGAATAGTGGCCAATGTTTGCATTGGAGCTATTCTAGCCAAGCTGGGTGGCTGCTGTTTTTATTGGGATTGACTTAGTAAAGAAGTAAAGAAGTAAATCCAAGGGGATTTTCATTTTATAAGTGAATTTTCACTTAGCTTAAGGGATATGGTAAAAGCTCACTTTGTAAAGAACATCCAAACATAAGCAATGAACATTTTTTCAAAAAAGGTGTTTTGCATGCACATAATTGGAGAATTGAAGTCAGTGCCGCTTCCCCATGTTTACTAAGCTAAGTAAAAATTGCCTTGAAAAGTAAAAGGCTGACAAGAAGATGGTTAAAAATAAATTTGTCTTTGCACTGTTGCTGCTACAAAAAACAATTGGTCAAACATGAAAACTTTTCAATAAAACTTTCTCAGTGGACAAATACTTACTAAAGTACAAATGTCAACTCACAAATAATTTTCAGCTTAATGATTGTTAAAGCGTAGCTGCTTACAGTAACAGTACTGTATTTTCTTATCCAAATTAAATAATATCACCTGTTCTGTTTTCACAGGCTGTAAAATCCAGCATTGCATACTGCATTACAAAAGCCAACATTATCATTGAGCATAGTTGCACTTTAAAGTTTAATTTAGGGTTGGTTTGCAAAGTTCAGGTTCCCCAATCAGCTTTTTATAACTGTTTAAACGGAATGCTGTTGCCTTGCCCATTCATATGGTTCACACCCAGTACTATAAAAATATGATCTCATATTAGGTGAGCACCAGATTCACATTTTTTTTAGCATTCTTTTTTTGGAAAATTTTACAAATGCATTTATACGCAACAGATATGTGTGTATATATGCATGTTTCAAAAATAAATCCAACAAAAAGGGGTGGATATCCTTTCAAGTGCATTTCAAAATTAAACAACAATACCATTGTAGTCCAGAATGTGCATGATTTAAAAAAAAAGGAAAAACAAAGCCTGACTCTTATAGTACAGAGTTACATCATGACTCAAGCCAGTGACTACTTGCAACAAATATATAAGGTTTGTGCACTTTTGTAGGTATCACTTCAATGCAGCTCCGTACCTTTCTTTAAAAAATATATTTATAATAAAATACAGAACACAGGAAATTAAAACAATATATTAAATAAGTGGCTTGCTCTGCATTCAGACAAAAACTTAATATAACAACAATAAGCCAAGTAATTTCAAAGCTGAAGCACAGATGGTGTTATGCCCTGAGATGTACAAGTGAGTTGAAAGCAATTTGATAGTTATTAGTAAGGACAGACCAAATACAGGTATGTATAAAAGATTTAGCTGCGTGAGTCATTTTCAGAACAAAAAATAAGAACTCAAAACCCTTGGTCATATAGCAATGAGTACAAGGTTACTGTGTGTGTGAGTGATTAATTTTATCATCTAGCTGAAATGTATGTAAAGGAACTAGAGCTGGTAATACTAGTAACAATCATGTATTTTGCAACTCAAGTGGCAAGATTTTACTACTGTAGCTGTGTCTACAGGAATGTGATAGAGAAAGCAGACAAATTCTTATTGCAAGATTTGCCCATAATACTTGTGTCTACAGCATGAGTACAGTAATATAAAGATCCTAGTATTTTGTGATATCAGCCATTTCAAGTTACATGAGGATATACTATTAATATTATGTAGACCTGTGTCTAACTAATACTTTATGGTTTTATCACACGAATACATCATTGAAAGTCCCAATCTATTTCTAACAACATTTCAGATTTTAATACTAGTTTTTGCAGCAAACATGTTTCCACTGTTGTAAGAAACATTGCACTAAAACACTGAATGCAACTTTTTTCACATGATCTTGGATGTGGTGGTCAACTAGGGTCCAAGGTGTTTGGCCCTGAAGATCAGGCCAGTGGTCTCTGGTGTAGCTTAGGGTGTCCACCGGAAAATAAAAGACTGAGAAAGGAGAGCCCTTATCGTGTTTGAAAAATGATAATCTGATTACATGCGGTTCAGTGTTTGTAAAAAAGAGGAAAATTAAGAAATAACTTACAATTGTTAAAGGCTGTGGTTATCCTGAGGGATGAACTCACGCAACCTTCAAAGCACGCAGGTGGAGATAACCTGTCTAGACACAGGCTGAAGGTGGTTGCTGTTGATGCCAAGGGGTCCTGATCTTGGGTCTTCTGCAGGGTTCACAGGCAAGTGTGTGAAATCAGTGGGTTCAAGAAATGCAAAAAAATCCTGTCGATGATCCAGTTGACAAAGGTGCCCAGTGTAATATGTTTAAGAATTGGTTGGAGCCATCTGGTTTTAATGAACATCAAAGTACTATATTTCACCATAAAACACAATTAATGGCTTTAAATTGGCACTTGAGTTCAGGGTGAATGCACTGGTATTGGTTGTTGTGTGGTGATGTCATCATTCCTAGCTAACCAGCTGGATTGATGATGTTACTAGATACATTACTGGAACATGTTCCAACATCCTTTGTCACCTATTAAATAAAAGCAAAAGTATGTGGTCAAGTGTAGCAGTCCTTATGTAATAGATCTATCCTCTGTTAAACAATAGTTTTAGAGTAGGGATGGGCACCAGAACTTGCGAACAGGTAAAAAATTTGTGCGAACACGCGAACGCCATTAAAATCAATGGGACTCAAACATAAAAAATCAAAAGTGCTAATTTTTAAGGCTTGTATGCAAGTTATTGCCATAAAAAGTGTATGGGGACCTGGGTCCTGCCCTAGGGGACATGTATCAATGCAAAAAAAAGTTTTTAAATTGATTGTTTTTTCATGAGCAGTGGTTTTAATAATGCTTAAAGTTAAACAATAAAAATGAAATATTCCTTTAAATATCGTGCCTGGTGGGTCCCCTTAGTCGGCCTGTAAAAGGGCGCACATCTGTGATAGCTAGAGCAAAATGACATTTCCCAGCAATATACATAAAATAACCGAAAAAGCATTGCGTTGCCCACCCCCGTCCATACCAGGCTCTTCAGGCCTGGTATGGATTTTAAGGGGAACCCTGTCCAAAATAAAAAAAAATGTGTATTGGTCCCCCCCAAAGTCCGTACCAGGCTCTTCAGGTCTGGTGTCGATTTTAAGGGGAACCGTGTGCCAAAATAAAAAACAAAAATGACGTGGGGTTCCCCCCCAAAGTCCATACCAGTCAAAAACTGCCTTTTTTTAACACTTTACTCCTTTTTTGGTGAATGGGTAGTGGTACAATGCACCCCATACCCATTCACATGGGGGGTGGGGATCTGGGGGTCCCCTTATTAAAGGGGGCTTCCAGATTCCAATAAGCCCCTGCCCGCAGACCCCCACAACCACAGGCAAGGGCTGTGGGGATGAGGCCCTTCTCCCCATCAACATGGGGACAAGGTGCTTTGGGGGCGACCTCAAAGCATCCTCCCCATGTTGAGGGCATGTGGCCTGGTATAGTTCGAGGGGGGCGCTCGCTTGTCTCCACCCCCTCCTGCCATGCCATGATCTGGTATGGACTTTGGGGGGCCCCCGCATCATTTTTTTTTTAATTTTGGCACGGGGTTCCCCTTAAAATATATACCAGACCTGAAGGGTCTGTTACGGACTATGTGGGGGAACCCTACGCTATTTTTCTTTAAATTTTGGAGCGGGGTTCCCCTTAAAATCCATACCAGACCCCAAGGGCCTGGTTTGGAATTTTGGGGAACCCCACATCATATATATATATATATACACTAGGAAGGTATATATATATATTCTTGCATTGCCTGCACTAACTAACTATACAGATACGGGCGGAGCAACGCGCTGACGTCACCACGCCGCTACACTGGGAAGTGCGGGCGATACAAACTGAGATACCGGAGCCGGCTATTTTAAATCCAAACGCTGATGTTTTGTTTTATGTTTGTGAGTATATTTGCTCGTTTTTTAATAAATTTGTTACCTTAAACGGTGTTACACTATTGGTCCCTCTTTCCTAATTTTTTGGGGGACGCTGAAAACACGTGCGGGCATCCCGCTGGGAGACAGCCTTGGTGTACTGCTGGAGATAAGAGGAGGAAAGAAGGGAGCATACCCATACCAGATATCCAAAGATACATACCAGCAGAAGGTCATTTCTGCCTGCGAGTTTGACTCACTAGCGATAGTGAGTCCCGGATCTCTGGTAAGAGTACCCAAATCATCTCTGAGCACATTTGGTGTATTTACCTTGGTGACGGATTATCTACTTCAACACATCTTGAAGATTTTCACTTGATTCACTTATATGGAATTTTGGGATTTTAAGTTGGACTTTGTTTATTCATTTAAAGGACACTTGGGATTTTTCAATAAGGATTGTTTTACTTGCAGGTCACTACCTGGGTTTTCAGGTGCTCTATTAGATTGGAATATGCACATATGATTTATGCATGTATTTTTATTTAAGTTTTTTAGCGCAACTTTTATTTATATAACTATACAGATCGCCCTATCTATCTATATATCTAGTATAAATTTCACTCTACACTACCTGACTGAATACAGATCGCCTATCTATTTATCTATTATTTTTTTCACAGTAATCCATCACTACACTAGGTACACTGAACTGCCTGCACGCCGCTAGCTAAGCTCACTCTCTATCCGCCATTTAACACACTACATAGAGCCGCTGTAAAAGCGGCTTTATATAGTGTGGGGTGTGGATCGAGGCTGCTGAGCAGTGAGTTGGCTAAAGGCACCCTGCCTTTAGCCAATCATATCTCTTACAGCAGAGCGCTCTATGATTGGCCAAAGCATGCAGGTCATGTGCATGCCTTGGCCAATCAGCGGGTGGCATTTCCCCCGCCATTGGAATGCATTATGGGGTGCTCGAAGTTCCCACAAACGCGCCATAATGTTCTAAGTTTGCCGACTCAAACTTGCGTTCGACTTGACCAGCTAGCCCATCCCTATTGTAGAGATATGATACATGCAATGGCAATAGATTTGCAAATATGAAAAAAAATTCTTATAAAACACAACGCTAAATTAAGATTAAACTAACCTAAAATGTAAACTGCCAAAATATCAAAAAAAGAAATTGCATACAATAATAGTGTCCTCAAATATAAAAATACATGATTAAACAAGATCCACAAAAGTCTTATTAAAAATCAATCAAGTCAATCAGAGTCAATGAAGATACATTCACACTGTAAGTGTAAGAGCGTTGGCCCCATAGAATGACATGAATGTGTGTTCGCACTTTAATGGAGTTGGTGCAAGGACACCAGAGACAGAGAATTTAGTAAACTCTTTTTAGGAAAACTTAGTGGACACATATAGGTTTTATGTACCTTCACTGACAATAAGGGACCCGTTTTTATTTATTAAGATTTTTGTGGGTCTTATTTAACCGGTTCCACACCACGCGCAGTATATTTACTGTGGCAGTGTGGATGCGTCCCGCGAATCGCTGTAAATAGGCGGCGATCGTGGGAACAGCTAGGGGGCAGGCAGCGCGGTCGCAATGGTCCCATTCCTTACACAACTGTTCAGTCAACAGGAATAGACCAATGGATTTTGGTCTATTCCTGTTGATCGTCCGGCAAATAGGATTCCTTCCCCTGCCTGTGAAATGTAAACACAGGCAGGGGAAGTGATGTCATCTCCCCTCTCTGCTTTCTTTTCCATTGCAGAGAGGAGAAAGAGACATCAAAAACGTGAGTTGCACCAACAGCACACTGACACCAGTACACATAGGCACATTTAACCCTTTGATCACCCTGTAATCGCCCCCCGGTTAACCCCTTCACTCCCTGTCACCCCCTGTCACAGTGTTATATAGTGCAGTGATCTGATTTTTACCGATCGCTGTACTTGTGACACTAAATCAGTGTTAGGGTAGGTTAGTAGTAGGCCTAGGTAGGTGTAAATACCCCCCCTTACCCCCCAATAGAGTTTTTAACCCCTTGATTGCCCCCTGTCACCTATGATCATTGTATAAGTGTCACGGGTGATGCTAGCTAGCTAGATCGTTTTTTCCCCATCAGATTACCCGCTGTGGTGACCCCAGTTAGGTTTTAGCATGCGTTAGGGTCAGTGTAAACACCAGGCAGGGCCATTTAGTGAGGTACTCTGACATGCACACACACATTAGATAGGTGTTAAATGCTATTGCAGTATCTGATCAGATCAATATCTGCGATCTGATCAGATCTATAGTGTTCCCCTTAGATTAGTGTTCTAAAAAAAACACAGCGTTAGCGGGATCAGCCCAGATAACTGCTAGCACCTGCGTTTAGCCTCTCTGCCCAGCCCAGCCCACCCAAGTGCAGGATCAATAGATCGCTGTCACTTACAAAACACAACACACATATCTGCAGCATTCGCAAAGGTCACGCCCGATCCCTGCGTGTTCTGATAGTGATTTTGGTAGCGACTTGACACAGGCTCTGATAACCAGGTGCACTTTTTTGCATGTGAGTCTCACTAGTGTACCTATAAATTTAGAGGCCATGTCTAATCCGAGGTACACTAGTGAAGAGGCCTACGAGATGTGAGTATGACAGATGAGAGCGATGGGGAAGCCTCACTGTCAGATTCAGACTCACCAATCAAGTTAGTATACGACAGCGGCTCCATGACAGATAGCTCTGACGACTGGGTGGTCCGTACTAATGCCGCTACTCCTTCTGGTGACCTGGCAAGCACCAGTGGCCTAGTACATCCTGTTCATACAACCAGCACTGCAGTAACACTTGGTGACGTGGCAAGTCCCATAAGTGCAGTTCAAGCCTGTGTGGCTAGCACAAGTAATGCCCCGCGGCCACTAAGACGAAGAATACAGGCCCGCAGAACCCATAATGCCCTTTCTGACACGCTTACAAACCCTGATTGGCAACCCACCACTGATGCAGCACCCGCAATTCCCCCATTCACTGCCCAACCCGGAATTCAGGTGAATATAGTTGATTTTAGGGCCATTGATTTTTTTTCACTGTAATTCACCGAAGATCTCTATAGATCTATTGTGGACCAAAGCAATTTTTATGCTGGTCAATACATCGCTGTTAATCCCCATTTGTCACTTGACAGAAATTGGAAACCAATTACGGTTTCCAAATTTAAGTCCTTTTTGGGCCTTACCCTCAACATGGGCATACATAAACTACCTGAATTGCGGTTATATTGGTCCACTGACTCAATTCATCCCATATATGTCTACTCTGCATCCATGGCCAGGACATGATACGAGCAGATTCTGCGGTTCATGCACTTCAGTGACAATCAACTCGGTCGTTCATATGGGGACCCTGAATTTGACCGGCTCTACAAAATTCGGCCCCTCATAAACCACTTCAACCAGACATTCACAGCGCATTTTATTCCTAACCAAGTTGTGTCCCTGATTAAATGTGATGACCGTCTTGTTTTCAAACAGTATGTCCCCAACAAGCGTGCCAGATATGCGGTCAAGATGTATAAGCTCTGTGACAGGACCACAGCGTTTACATGTAGTTTTATGGTTTATAAGGGCAAAGATAACCACGTAGAGCCGGAAGGATGCTCAGACTACATGGGGAGTGCTGGCAAAATTGTGTGGAGCTTGGTGTCACCCTTATTTGGAAAGGGGTACCATTTGTACGTGGACAATTACTACACAAGCATGCCAATTTTTAGTCACTTACTTGATCACCAAATTGGCGCATGTGGCACTGTGTGCCCTAATTGCCGGGGCTTCCCCAACGGCTGGTAGATTCCCGACTTGGGGGGGGGGAGAGCCTGCTTGAGATGTGGTAATTAGCTTGCGATGGAGTGGAGGGATACAAAGAATGTTTTCGTTCTTTCCTCCCTTCATGCAGACACGGCTGTCCAAATTAGAACGGCGACTGGTGTTGTGGAGAAACCCCTCTGTGTCCACCAATATAACTTTAACATGGGAGGGGTGGACCTCAATGACCAGTTATTGGCGCCGTACTTAATTGCCCATAAGTCCACACACTGGTACAAAAAAGTGTCTGTTTACTTATTTCAATTGGCTTTGCTGAATGCTTTTGTGCTATACAAAGCGTCAGGACGGACTGGACCTCTCCTGCAATTCCAGGAAGATATCATCAGAGCCCTTCTGTATCCAGATGGTTCTGCACCCCATGTTGTTCCCAATCCACATGCAGGGAGCCGGCTGCATGGACGGCATTTTCCACATGCCATCCCTAGTACCCCTACCCAATGAAACCCCCAAAACAGATACAGACGTGACACCCGATATTATTGCCCCACCTGTTTGGACCAGCCTGGTCTCTGCATCAGTCACTGTTTCGAGCGCTAACATTCATTAGTTCAGTATTAACGTAGGGAACAGCACTACAGAGAAATAGGACACACGTTCACAGGGTCTCCAAAGATGTCACCGCATTTTTGGAGACCCTAACCTTTACTGTTCATTGTTCGTTGTTATAAAAAAAAGCGTATCAAAAAAAAAGTTATAAAAACCAAAAAAAATTTATAAAAACCAAAAACAGTTGTACGTTTCTTGTTTTTCTATCTCTATTTTTTCTCTATTCTCTTTCTATTGCTCGTTCTATTGTTGTTTATGCATATCTGTAATGTTCTGTTGCGGTTTATTATAGTGGGTTTTTTTTGCAGGTATGCAATGTTTTTATGTAACATTTAATTTTTTTTTATTCTTAGCAGGAATATTTTTTTTTATGTTTTACTGTTTTTATTCATCTTTATTTGATTTTCAGGTACGCCAGCTGCAGCGCTGATTTATTTAGGGTGACAGTAATAGTGTTTGCTCCCACCATATTTAAAGCAGCGACTCCAGCACTGTTGGAGGTGATTTCACCACCACAGTTAAAAAAAGAGCAAATATACCGGAGCATGGGGCAATGGGTGGAAATTGGGGCGGATTGCCCTTATGCTCCTGTATATTTTTTTAAAAAAGTGGCTATGACCACCATTAGAAGTGGGAGGATGAAGGGAGGTTTTCTAATGGTGGGCATACCCATTACCCATGAAAAAAAGAACATTACAATATATGCCCAACAAGGACCAGCGACATACTAGTATGTTGCTGGTCTTCTCAGGCTCTCCTGTCCCACCGGGGAACGTGAGAATGCAGCTGGTGGTTCTGCCATCTTACGATAGAGCTGATTGAAGACTAGAATGACTCCAATCATTTCCATGGCCTAAGAAACCGGAGGTTACGAGCATTTTGTGACTTCAGTTTCGCCAGATATAAACAGCACCATTGGGAAATTGGGGAAGCATCTTATCAAACCGATTTTGGTGTGGTCAGATGCTTTAAGGGCTGGGGAAAGATCTAGAGTTTAGCAGACCCCAAATTTAAAAAAAATATTTAAAATCCCTGTGATAAAAATAAAATAAAAAGCAAAATGAATAATTTAAAAAAAAAATGCACCTCTGCCCCCCGTGCACGCGCGCAAAGGTGGACGCAAGTGTCAATCTCACCATGCATGTGAGGTATCACTGCGAACGTCAGATTGAGGACAGTCATTCTAGCAGTAGACCTCCTCTGCAGATCTAAAGTGGTAACCTGTAAAGGCTTTTAAAAATGTATATAATTTGTTGCTGCTTCGCGGGTGTGCGTCATTTTTAAAGCATGTCATGTTTGGCACTCGGCATGAGATCAACTTTTATATTTCACCAAAAATTTGGGCAAAATAGTATGTTTTTGTGCATTAAAATTCAAAAAAGTGTTTTTTTTCACCAAAAATTGCGTTTGAAAAATCACTGCGCAAATTCTTTGTGAAAAAAAATGTAACACCCACTATTTAAATCTGTAGGGCCTCTGCTTTAAAAAATATATATAATGTTTGGGGGTTCAAAGTAATTTTCTAGCAAAAAAAAGTATTTTTTCATGTAAACAAAAAGTGTCAGAAAAGACTTGGTGGTTCAGGTGCTTAGAAGAGTGGGTGATGTTGGGCATAAAATGCCAGGACAGTTCAAAACCCCCCCAAATGACACCATTTTGGAAAGTAGACACCCCAAGCTATTTTCTGAGAGGCATGTTGAGTCCATGCAATATTTTATTTTTATATTTTATATTATTTTTTTTTACACAAAGTTGTCTCTGAAGTGATATATTGCTCACACATGCCATAGGTATATGTGAAATTACACCCAAAATACATTCTGCTGCTTCTCCTGAGTATGGGGATACCACATGTGTGAGACTTTTTGGGACCCTATCCGTGTACAGGACCCTGAAAACCAATCACTGCCTTCAGGCTTTCTAAGGGCATAAAATGGTGATTTTTACTCCTTAGTACCCATCATGTTTTTGGAGGCCCTGAAATGGCGAGGTAGCACAACCCCCCCCCCCCCCAAATGACCCCATTTTGGAAAGTAGACACCCCAAGGTATTGGCTAAGTCATCTCATTTGTTTTGGAAAATTAAGAAATAAACAGAATTTTTTTTTTCAAATTTCAAAACTTTGTGACAAAAAGTGAGATGTACAAAATACTCAACATGCCTCTCAGCAAATAGCTTGGAGCGTCTACTTTCCAAAATGGTGTCATTTGGGGGGTTTTCTGCTATCTGGGCATTCCATGGCCTCTGAAACTGTGATAGGGAGTGAGGAGTAAAATCAGCTTTTTACGCACTTAGAAAGCCTGAAGGCGGTGATTGTTTTTTGGGGTCCCGTACGGGGCTAGACTGCCAGAAAGTCTCACATATGTGATATCCCCGTATTCAGAAGAAGCAGCAGAATGGATTTTGGGGTGTAATTTCACATATACCCATGGCATGTTCAAGCAACATATCATTTAGTGACAACTTTGTGAAAAAAAATTGTAATTTCCCGAAACGAATGGCAAAATATAAAATATTCCATAGACTCAACATGCCTCTCAGCAAATAGCTTGGGGTGTCTACTTTCCAAAATGGGGTCTTTGGGGGGGGGTGTGCTATCTGGGCATTTCATGGCCTCCAAAACAGAGATAGGTAGTGTGGGATGAAGGCTTAGATTTTTGCCCTTAGAAATCTTGAAGGTGGTGATTTGTTTTTGGGGTCCCGTACGCCTATAGGCTCCCAAAAAGTCTCACACATGGGGTATCCCCGTACTCAGGAGAAGCAGCAGAATGTATTTTGGGGTGTAATTCCCCTTATACCCATGGCATATGTGAGCAATACATAATTTCAGTACCAACTTTGTGTCATTTTTATTTATTTTTTTGGCATTTTTCAATCACTTAGGACAAAAAAATAAAATATTCCATAGACTCAATATGGGGTCATTTGGTTTTTTTTTGCTATCTGGGCATTTCATGGCCTCCGCAACTGAGATATGTAGTGTGGGGTGAAGGTATACATTTTTGGCCTTTAGGAATCCTGAAGGCGGTGATTGGTTTTTGAGGTCCTGTATGCGGATAGACTCCCAAAAAGTCTCACACATGGGGTATCCCCATGCTCAGGAGAAGCAGCAGAATGTATTTTGGGGTATAATTCCACATATACCCATGGCATATGTGAGCTATATATCATTTCGGTAACAACTTTGTGTAAATTTTTTTTGGTCATCTTTGAATCACTTATGACAAAAAAATAAAATATTCAATGGGCTCAACATGCCTCTCAGCAAATTCCTTGGGGTGTTTACTTTCCAAAATGGGGTAATTTGGGGGGGTTTTGTACTGCCCCTCCATTTTAGCACCTCAAGAAATGAGGTAGGCAGTCATAAAATAAAAGCTGCGGAAATTCCAGAAAATGTACCCTAGTTTTTAGACGCTATAACTTTTGCGCAAACCAATAAATATACGCTAATTGACTTTTTTTTTTACCCAAGACATGTGGCTAAATGCATTTTGGCAAAAATGTATGACTAAAATTTAGTTTATTGTATTTTTGTAATAACACGAAAATATCATTTTTTTCAAAATTTTCTTTATTTTTTTGTTTATATCGCAAAAAATAAAAAGCGCAGCGGTGAACAAATACCACCAAAAGAAAGCTCTATTTGTGGGAAAAAAAGAACGCAAAATTTAGTTTGGGTACTGCATTGTATGACTGTGCAATTACCAGTAAAAACGGCGAAGTGCCAAATTGAAAAAAGTGCTCTGGTCCTAAAGCTGGAAATCCTTCCGGGGCTGAAGTGGTTAATCATGCATTTATTTAAATTTGAGAACACTATTACTGTATGCACTTTATTTTTGGTATTTTGGCACTTTACACTGTATTCATAGTAAGCTAGGTATAATATGATTTAGCACTGCACTGTATAAGAATTATTTTCTTACTTGTTTAATATTATAACGGTTGAGGTTTTGGCTGCTTATAGGGATTAGGTGTAGGTGTAGGGTAGGAGTAGGATTAAGATTAAGTGTAGGGTAGAACATAGAAGGATCACCATATATTATTATGTCTCTCACTGTATTATTCATTATCATTTTGAAGTGGAATACCGTTGTTATGGTAGCAGATAGCTACCATAACCCCGGTATCTTCTTTTAGTGCAGGCGATTCTGCACAAGATAAAAGTGGTCTCAGTTGCGTATACAAGATCACTTTTATCAGCGGCGGGAGGGGTGTCATCTCTGCCACTTACCGGACCCGCTGGCAGCGGCGGAGATGATCGCGTCTGTCCCCCCCAGTGTCCATTTTTTGCACTGCCATATTTTTATTTTATGTTTTTGCATATTAGTGTAAATATGAGATCTGAGGTCTTTTTGACCCCAAATCTCATATTTAGGAGGTCCTGGCATGCTTTTTTCTATTACAAGGAATGTTTACATTTCTTGTAATAGGAGTAAAAGTGATCACTTTTCACACTTGTCAGCAATGTTACCAAAACTGGCAGAAATGGTTGCCTGAATTTAGTACAGTTCATTTTTTAAAATGTTTCCTTTATTAAGTTTTGCAATAACAATACAAAGAATACAAAAAACATAAAAACAAAAAAAAACACAAAAGACCTAAACAGGCCACATACAGTAACATAACATACATTTCTTCAGTATTTGGCTCATCAAATAACCCCGGAACCCAGACCCATGGACATAGAGAAAGGATCAATGGCCGCTATGCACAATATATCCAACTTAATAACAGAGTAGATATTATCTTTACCCATCCAATATGCATCCCCTTCCTTCAATATACCAACCACAAGGTCATACATGTTGCCACATATGCCCACCTTCATCCCGAGGGTAAAAACAGCCAGATATTCCACAACCCCAGACTAGAATCCCCACACATTATAGGTTATAACATTTGTCCATTTTCAAAAAACTATCCAGTTAATCAGACACCGTCGATGTACTGTTCATCCAACTAACCCACACTTTATCAAACGTATGTGTTATGCCTCTGCTAGTATAGGTAGCCTTGTATAAGGGGGCGTCTTTGTTCACAAGAGCCTTCCATGCTATAATAGTCGGAGAAGCTGATTTTTTCCAAGAAAGAGCTATTCATTTCCTGGCATAGTAAAGTAGAATTGTCAACAAAGTATGTGTCACTCTTTTTGGAGCCAAAGCGTCAACCAATCCCAGGAGACACAATTCTACCGATGATTGTATGTGTACAGCAGTAACCTCCCCTATACACTTAGTGACCCCCTCCAGAAATTTTGTATAGTCACACAATTCCAAAATATATGGAGAAAATCCGCATGGGATGAGGTGCACCACCAGCAGCAGGGCAACTAGGCAAGGAACATTCTAGCCAATCTGGCTGGGGTAAGGTAATTACGGTGTAAAAACTTAAATTGAAAAAGATGATCCCTGGCCGACACCAATCTGGTAAACTTGATATCCCATATGTCATCCCAGTCATCCCCATCGCCTCCCAAGCTGCCCGGTGCAGTTCATTTTAAAGGAAACTACCACCAGAAAACCTGTGCTAATTTCTAACTTAAATTCCTTGGTATATTCTCTGCAAGAGACTTTGCCTGTTATAAAAAAAAAACAGCTTTTGGAATTAGAAAATAGACTAATTTATTATCACTGTTACACATGCATCAAATTAGATGGATTTCCACTTTAGGTAAGCCAGGAACCATCTATCATTTTGCCAATCCATTTTTTTCTCCATAACAAGATTGTTGTACCCTGCATCACTGTCACATTGTCTTGTTTTGTGCTTGAGTTATGACAAGCTTCTGTGGTGTTGTAAGCTGAGAGTATGTGGTGTGTTCTATTCCCATGTAAGCTTGTCTGCACTCATATAAATAGGGTTAGGAATGTATGGTAGCATTAAGTTAAAGGGGGTAGACAGCAGCCAGAAAAGGGGGAGAGAGATGAAGGAGAGGTTCACAATTTCCTATATCATATTTTAATTAATTATATATTAATGATGATGACAGACCCCAAAGACCTTTAAATATCATGATACTTGTAATTCTATTAGTTGAACATGCCTCTGCTTGAATTAGGACTGCAAATTTTTTTTTCACAAGCTTTGTTGTTAAACTTTAAGAAATATAAATTGAGCATATCCTTTAATACACATAGCTCTTATTGCGTTTCTATTATGTGAGTTTGCATACCTAGTTTTCAGTTCAAGAAACTTTTCAAGGTGATAAGTGGTTCTTGCATTTAAATTTATTTTTGTTAAAAAAATAGAACACAGAACACAAAACAGAAAATAAGCAGTGCATATATTTGTAAACTCTGCAAGTTTGTCATCTAATATTTATGATCTACCGCAAATTGGACAAACTTTGTAAAGTTTACTTTTTTAACAAGCTGGGGAAAAAAAAACATGCAGGCTCATTTGCAAATTATAAAATGCTGAGGTGTTTACTAGACTTTGCTGAGCACTTGTATGGGGCAAAGGACTTGACAAATTGTTACATTGTTGGGAATACATTGGCTGGTAGATTAAGTTTGATGTGTAATTTGCACATGGGGAAGGAAAGGACAAAAACTTTTATATCTCTATAATACAGATCAGAAGGTAGTGGTCGTGCCCTGGAGACTTCCCTGGCTCATGTAACATAAAACACTAAACCACAAAATGAGCACCGTATAGTGCTGTCTACAGAGAGCCTGCTGATTTATGTTTCAACATCACAAAGAATATGCTGAAAATATCACTACAGCAGGAACACCAAACACAAACTGTTTTGCTTATAATTATGCAAAATGTAACTCTGAATGCTGATGTAGTTCTGATCTCAAGGAATAAAATTGAACAAGCTGTACCCAAGTCATGCTCTTTTTCACTGATTATCTGTAATAACTTCACATTGGGTACTCAAGGAGAGGTATCTATTTTCACCCAAAGGTGCCCTCAAATTGGTCAGGTTAGAAGACAACTATCTAAAGTATATGGGTACCAAGCTGAATGCATCTTAATCAAAGTGCAAGGAAACCTCTGAACTTCAGAGATGTGCTGTACACATGTGTAGCACACCATCCCCTGGTAACAGTGGAGAGAGAACGCAAAATGATAAAGAAGTAAATAATTCAATGACTGATACCAGTGAACATGAATACGGGTGCATGTTGGGAGAGCTTTGATGTCATGAGTCATGCCCACCTATAACTTTGCCTGAGGTCACTCCAAATATTCTGTGTTAACCCTATAAAGTTTTTGCAATATAGGCCTATTGCATTAAAACTGGTGATATTGTTTTATTGTGTTTTCTTTCTTTTTTATTTTTAATTTTGTCTTTAGTTTGCAGATCTGATGTAACAGGTATGCTGGTGTCTGTTGACTGTTCAGGTATATGTTGGACATATGGTATTTTAATTAAATTCATACAAATATCTATCTGCAGGCATACGTTGGTACCATTTATTGCTAAAACAACAATAACTGGATACTGCATGTCCTTTATGATACTGTAATATTGATTATGTTGAATAAACCCTGCAATAACTCCAAGTAAAGGCATCAGAAAAAAAACTGTAAAAGGAGATACATATACAATATTAAAGAAAATAATTATTCCAATGTTATTATATAGCAAATTTTTTACTGACTAGATGATTGTATCTTCTGAGTCACAGTCCTAAATGAAGTCTCATTGCCAACTTTGTGGGTTTCCAGATTGTTTACAGTTTGACAACCATTGTCTTCCTCCCTTCATTTTCAACCATTCTTGGTGTCTTCTTTAATTGTGCCAAAAGAAACATGTGCATACAATGTATATGTACACTTGTAATAAAGCATATGCTTAACAAATCGCATTTACAGTCAGTGCAAAGAATGCTCAACACAAAAATGCTTGAAGAGGATCCTTGCATGATATCATGAAATGCTGCTGGTCAATGCAGAATGGACAGATATTTCCCCCTGTATCTCCCCCTCCCCTTCATATTCACAGCAATGTGGTAGCTGTTTCATTGGCTGGGCTCTATAGAAGAGCACTTAATGAGGGTTTGTGTAGCTGGTCAAATGTAAAATGCTTTTAGGTGAACTCGGCTTAAGTTTATGTAGCACCCTCCTAGATAGGTTGCTAGGTAAATTTAGTTCTTTTGGCTCCACTGTAATTAGTGGAGCAGTTTGTGATTGCTTTGGACTGTTTGGGGCTCCACTGGCTGTGGGATTGGTTTGGTTTCCCTTGCCTTCTGGAGAATTCTAAAATCTAGAGGGCTGGAAAGGCAAAACAGCAAGAAGGTGGCTGGGGGAGTGTAAATAGTTTGGAGCCTGAGGCAGCCCTGTTCTTGTTCAGGAGAAGAGGTTCCCAGCCTGAAGGGCTCATTGAGGTCCCAGCTATGCTATAACTGCGTGGCCTGTGTGTAGAGAATCTCTAAAGCTAATCAAGAAATTTGTAAAGTTCACTAGGGAAATGTGTGTCTGATATTGTAAGGAGGTTTCCAAGTATCCAAGGACATTGTCAGTATAGATCTGAGTACAGGATCCTAGTGGCTGTTGCTGCTGCCATCCCTTGTGTGTCAGTACTAGTACTTGCCTGGCCTTGGATATCTCTGACAGTGTCTCAGTGCAGTCCAATTTCTGGGTCATTACTAAAGGGGAATGTCCTAAGGAGTTGTGGCAAAGTGAAGAGTGTCCTCTTATGCTGTTCAGAGTTAGTGGAGTATACCACAGCTCATTATGCCCTATCCAAAATTATTCAGCAATAAATGTCAGAAAAAGCAACCCATAGACTGTTGTGAAAGGGAAAATGATGTAGTACAAACATCTGTAGTTCTCTGTTATTGTATATTGTTTTGATAAGCCGTTTGTGATGAGAACATTTAATCACTGGTAGATGCATATTTTTCAAAGTTTTTTAATGTGCTTTTAATGCATTTGAAATAAAAGCGTATGATTTTTATTATTTTACATCATTGTTTGGCTTTTCTTGGAAAATCTTTCATTTACATGGTATTTGTTATTGTGTGGGATAAAGAAACACTACTCTAGCAAAAAAAATTCAGGGAATATTTATAATTTTGCATATGCAGTTTATAACTTTTGATTCTACACAATTAAATATACTGCATATGGAAATACCCTTCCCCTGAAAAAAAACTAACATTATATATTTCTCCCAGTTTGTGAATCACTAAATCAGTCCTATTACTGATTTATTAAAGTTTAACCCAAAGCCCATGTTTCTACATCCAGGCATCCATACTTTTGGAAGAATGGTTTCAGATCCTAGGGACCTCTCACTCTAAGATTTATGATATCAAAGTAATGTTCATGACCTAATTTAAAACCATTACTGTACTACGAGTACTCCCTTTCACCAGTGATCAGAAAGGAGTGTAGGAAAGTCCACATAGTTGACTTTGTGAACTGTTAAAGGCACTCAAAAGCACACATTTTCAATCCATTAATGAGCAGCTATAATGCTTTTAAACCCTGAGGGGCTAATGTATCCTGACTGAGAGCCACTGCTCTAGATCAGAGGCGTTACTAGAACCTTCAGGGCCATGGTAGAAGAAATTATGAAGGGCCCCCCTGAACCCTGGCCAGGACCCTTCCCTCTTCCCACTGATCCTAGGGCCCTTTACTCCCGTCACGGGTCCCCTTATTATGGTCCCACCAAATAAACAAATAGTTGTGTACCAAGTCTCCCATTCATTCAGAAACAGAAGCATAGTAAAAACAGTTTACTATGCTTATGAGTGAACCAATTTGTACCAATCACTGACTCTGTCCATTCAGAAAAGGAAGGAGCGGGTAAATGACAAATTTACCAACCCGTTCCTATCTCTCCATCATGACACATCTTCTACAACAGCTGGCAGGAGAGGGCAGGGGGAAAACAGCAGCTCAGAGGGGGGGGGGGGGAACCAGGGAAGCACACAGGGACCCTGGGAACAGCAAAAGGCAAGTAAACTGGATAGGAGAGGTGGTGGGGGCAGCATATAGAGGAACCAATCTCCTCCATTAGGAATAAAATGGAGGAGATTGGTTCCTCTAAATGCCGCCCCCAACATCCCTCCTATCCAGGTGTACAGGGGAGGCACACAGGCCCCCTTGAGCACGGGGCCTGGTTGCAATTGCAACCTCTACAACCTCTGTAGTTACGCCCCTGCTCTATATCATAGCCTAGTACAAGTATGTTCTGGTTACAAATGAATTATATTAATGCAAATAATAGTTTTGTGTGCATAGTCATTGGCTATTTACATTTATTTTACTTTGCCACAACCACATTTTTTTTCATTTTGTTAAATCACTACATAGCAATATGCTGTTAAGAAGAGATATTGAAGTTCTTCCAACATTATCCACTGTTGAAGACAAACTGTGAGAATTATGTTTGGACACCTTATAAATTAAAGTGAAGCTTATTTTGGTTTTGTGGCAATTGGTTAATTATTCCTTCAGAAACACTTCATAGCTCATCACTAAGTGATGCTGTTGATTGTGAAAGTAAAACCATTCCGCAATGCTGTTGAACTTTGATAAGAGGCACAGGGAAAATCTTACGACACACTACATCTCTTTTTAATTAAGCCTTCAATCATTGTGAATTACCATGTGTTCATGGTATTTAGTTATTGGCAGCCCAAATAGTCCTTGTATGATATCTAGACTATAAACTATCCCCATCACCAAGAAAAACAGACAGAATGGATGACAGAATTGTTATGCTATGTCACATTTTTTTTTCAAAAAAATGAAATGAGCAACAAAGCAGCAGGACAGCGTGAAAATCCTTATACATATGCAACAGATTTCTCCATTCTGCATTTCTTATCATTATACAATTCAACTTTCTTATGTTTTTATTCCTTTTAACTACTGCATAGCAAAAATATTTATATTGTATTACATAAAAAAACAATTTAGTCTAAGGCAATTTGCTTTGTTGAAAAAATGAGTGAGATTGATTTATGAAAATAAAAAAATAAGGCTGTTAGCACGAGCAACACATAAGGATGGAACCAGTAAATGAGATACATATTCTTGTTTGTTCATATGAATAACAACTGTACTTTTAAGGCAGGCTTCAGTATTAACCCCAGTTTTCTTTACGTCTTGTAGACTGCATGAATATTGTAACTAAAACTTTCCAGAGTCACACACAATGTTTGTTTGTGCTGCAGTGTATTCTTATGTATGGTAAATTATTCATTCAGAAGAACTGGTAGGAAATATCATGAGTATGAAATTCAACAAGGTAAGACCGCATGCACATTGGCCAAGTTAACATTATTATGTTATCAGTTCAATCTAGGGATATAAAGGTTTCATTGAGCACTTGTTTTTTATTTAGCCGTTTGGCTGAATGAATTCTTTTGGCCCAGAGTGTCAAAAGAATACATTCACAGATAACCAGGTTTATAAGGCAAGAATTATAATTTTATTTAATAAGATCTTATCAGCAGGTGGACAAAATAATGTGAATATGCATTTAGACCATAGCAATGACACCTGGGTAGTAGATGTCTTTAACAGCTTCAATACTGGGAACTTTCAGCTCTGTCGCACTTTGAATGACAATTGCTGTCATGCAACGTTGTACCCAAACAAAATGTTATCATTTTTCTGAGACAGATTGAGCTTTCTTTTGGTTGTATTTAATCACCACTGGGTTTTTTATTGTTTGCCAAAAAAAAAAAGACCGAACATTTTGAAAAAAAAAAAGTTTCTGTTATATAATTTTCTAAATAAGTAATTTTTCTCCTTCACTGATGTGTACTCATGAGGCTGCACTGACGGACACAGATAGGTGGCACTGATTGGCGGCACTGATGGGTGGTACTGATGAGCAGGCACTGATGGGCATTGAAAGGCAGCACTGACTGGCATTACTGCTGGGCACTGATTTGGTCACTGTTGGAGCTGCACTGATTATCAGTGAAGATCAGTGCCTTGATTATCTGTGCAGATCCCCCCTGTGAGGAAATGCCACTGATCGGCTCTCCTCTCCTCACATGCTGGCAGAGAACGTTCACACAGGGGCGACTTGCGCTCTGACTTGAATCGCCTCAAGTCGCCCCAAGTCGCTTGACATTTGAAATCCCATAGAAGTGAATGGGAGCCCTCTTAATGTACACTACTGGAGTCACTCCGACTTCAGAAAAGGTTCCTGCACGACTTCAAGGCGACTTTTATCTGACTTGTGCCCATAGGATTCAATAGAAGTTGCCTCCAAGTCGGATCCCCCATCTGCACGGAAGCAACTTTACAGCTAATAGAATTTTTCTTTAGGCAACCCCCTCCTTCCCTTCTCTGACTGCCACAGGAAAAGTCGCCTGGTATAAGTCGTGTTGTAAAGTCGCCTGAAGTCGCGCTGAAAGTTGCGCTGACAGTTGCTCTGTCAGTCACCTAGCAAATTTCTCCCAAGTCAGATCGCCCTTGTGTGAATGCGGGCATAGTGTGAGGAGAGGATTGACGATAACTGGTATTTCCTTGTTTATCAGCTCTGTCCAATCACAGCTGATCACATGGGTAAAGAGCCTCATCATCGGTTCTTTACCAAGATTGATGTCCTGTTCATATGACATCATCCCAGAACAAGAGAGCCACCTTGCACCTGTCATTTTACTATATGGTGGGCGAGAGGTGGTTAAATTGATTTGTATCTCTAAAAAATAGACACAAGAATCTTTTTTTTAGTCTAGTTTTTTTCTGATGGTCTAGTAAGGAATCATCACATCTGTTGTGTAATACAACACAAATTAGGCAAGCTCTGTTTGTAAACCCTTACATATACCCACTGAAGTGACAAGCTTAGGGTGATGCACAGAGATGAAACAAATCCTGCTGCATAAGTTGTACCTGTTTATCTGCAGCTCTCTGTTCTACACAGCCTCCTAAAACACAGAAATCAAAGTCGATTTATCAGCACCAGCAAGCAAGGGGCAGGGACCTGATGTCACACACAGTGCAGCACAGAGAGCAGAAGTGAGTGTAATCAGAGACTTGAGTGGAGGGAAACGACATCCCCCATACACAGTCTTCAAGGGAAACCTGCACAGCTGAGGCTGTCAATCACCTTCTGTGTGCTGGAGAAGGGTTGAGGCCATCTCCAGAAATTCTGTGGTTTTGGGATTACCTGGCAGAAGTGTCAAATGCTGATAGCAGAGGGAAGAGAGATCAGACAGGTGCCTTGGATTGAGGCTTGTATGCACTAAAGAGGGATATGCTCTGTTCATTTTTCATTTCAGAGGTTTACAACCACTTTAGGCCAACCTCCCTGTTCATTGTCTTTACCTGGCTGTCATATCTGCAGCCTGGCCAGGTGGTGTCTGGCTGTGTTAATAAGCTTAGCTGCATAAATGAATTCAGAAAGGGAATTATAGTATTAGGCCTCATGCACACAGGATGTTTTTTAACAGTTTTTTAGCAGCTGTTTTCAGATGCAGATGTTTTTTTTCTACAGTCAATAAACCCTCCATCATGTTATCCTATGTGTTCATGCACACACAGGCTGTTATCAACTGTTTTTAGCAGTGACGTTTTTGAGCTGTAAAAAAAACCCAAGAGCTGAGGGTTTTTTTGGACTGTTTTCGGCTGTAAAAACGTTCAAACGCTTACAAATGCCCAAAAACGCTTAAAACTGTCAATCCCCAACGTTTTTGGACATTTTAGACCAATTGCAAAAAAACAAAACAAAACGCTGGCCCTTTAAAAATGCGAAAAAACGGCGGTAATATAACGCTGGTAAAAGCTGAAAACATCCCTGATAAGCAACTGACGTTTTTTAGCTGTTTTTTTAAAGTCCTGTGTGCATAAAGCCTTATAGTTGAAGCATTTGTATAATTTCTTATCAGCTTAATCTAAGAACCCTTGCACACATACATTTTCCTTCAATTGTGCACCCCATCTTAATAATCCACAATAATAAGGGCATGTATTAACTGTGTAAGTAAATGGTAGATGTTAAAATCTACCAGCATATACAGTATCTCACAAGCAGTGAGTTAAAGATATTTTATTCTATCTTTTCTTGTGACAACACTGAAGAAATTACACTTTGCTACAATGTAAAGTAGTGAGTGTACAGCTTGTATAACAGTGTACATTTGCTGTCCCCTCAAAATAACGCAACACACAGTCATTAATGCCTAAACCGCTGGTAACAAAAGCGAGTACACCCCTAAGTGAAAATGTCCAAATTGGGCCCAAAGTGTCAATATTTTGTGTGGCCACCATTATTTTCCAGCATTGGCCTCTTGGGCATGGAGTTCACCAGAGCTTCACAGGTTGCCACTGGAGTCCTCTTCCACTCCTCCATGATGACATCACAAAGCTGGTGAATGTTATAGACCTTGCACTCCTCTGCCTTCCATTTGAGGATGCCCCACAGATGCTCAATAGGATTTAGGTCTGGAGACATGCTTGGCCAGTCCATCACCTTTACCTTCAGCTTCTTTCAAGATGTGACTTCCTGTATGACTTAAATAGGCCCCTGGCTACTGCTACACTCTTCTCCCCATCAAAACTCTATGGTCCCCAAAGAGCAAAATTTGTAATCACAAATCAGATCGAAATTATATTGGATCCAAAACTCTTGGCGCCAACTGCCTCTGGGTCTGTGGCTACCGCCAAGCAAACACAGCTTTCCTCCAGATCCAAGTGTCATAGACACACAAATCTGGGAACAACCCTACACACCTTAAACATACAACAGCCGCTCTGAAGAAGGGGGGGTTTATCTTCCCCCAAAATGAGTTGGCTTTACCATATTTTATCAACTTCAATAAAAACAATGATTATATTATATTATATACAACATTACTATATTTTATCCGACTTCGGGCACTTCTTTATTTCCCACCCTCAGATCATCTTCATCATCAGAGGTATGGCTTTTTGGCTGCAATTCCTCAATGAAGACCACTTCTGGCCAGACTTCTCCAGACAGTAGAGTGGTGCACCTGGGTCCCACTGGTTTCTGCTACTTCTGTGCTGATGGCACTGCTGGACATCTTCTGATATTGTAGGGATGTAAGCATGATCTGCCTTTCATCTGCTGCATTAAAGGATAAGTGCACCTTTGAAACGAGTTACATGTTCCACCCGATTTTAGGGTTGAACATGTAACATGTTCCAGCATCTTCCTCCTCTTCTCCTGATCCCCTCCCCCAAGACAGTGGGCGGGGATCTTCTCCCCACACCTACTATAAGTACCATCATCCATTGCAGCTGAAGGCTTGTAGTTCTTAATGAACTAGGAGGGCACTGCTGACCATCCTCATAGTTTATTGATCTTCATGCTCTTAAGTAACTGCCTGCCCATATTGGAGGTACAAGCAGATGGTACAGTTAACGAGAGTCTGCGGGAGCCAGACATTACATTCACAATCTGCTGATCACAGGTGCAATGATCTGCAGGCTCCTTAGAAAAATGCATAAATGCACATTTTTTTTACCTGCAAAAAATTTGCATTTATTATTTTTTTCTAAGAAGGAGGGGGATGAGATTTTTTTTTTCAACAGATAAACTTGGACTTTAAGTTCCCTTGGCCAACCACTGTGTCTACAGTGCTCAATGATACCGGTTTCTTTGTGCTTCTTCAAAAGAGCTTGTACAGCACATCTTGAAGCCCCTGTATGCTGTGAGAGACCTTGCTGATGCAGTCTAACTACCTTCTGTCTTGTTGCTGTGAAGATGCCATAAATCTACATAAATCTATTCCCATAGTTTATAGACGCGATACCTTTTGCGCAACCTAATCAGTATACGCCTATTGTGATTTTTTTTACCAAAAATATGTATAAGAATTTTATCGGCCTAAACTGAGGAAGAAATTCATTTTTTTATATTTTTTTTTTATATGTATTATAGCAAAAAGTTTAAAAAAATGTTTTTTTTTCAAAATTGTTGCTCTTTGTTTGTTTATAGCGCAAAAAATTAAAACTGCAGAGGTGATCAAATACCACCAAAAGAGAGCTCTATTTGTGGGGAAAAAAAGGACATCAACTCTGTTTGGGTACAGTGTCGTACGACCGCGCAATTGTTGGTAAAAGCGGCGCAGTGCCGTATAACAAAAAGGGCTCTGGTCATTAAGGGGGAAAACCTTCCGGGGCTGAAGTGGTTAATAAGACACAGGCATCAGATGGCCATTGTTCATAATTTTTATGGACAGTCTACTGACTAGAATAGTACCAGCTGATTGGAGAAAAGCCAATGTAACACTAATTTTTAAAAAAAGGTCAAAATGCATCCCTGGGAACTACAGGCCAGTTAGCCTAACATCAATAGTCTGCAAGCTCTTAGAGGGGATGATAAGGGATTATATACAAGATTTTAGTAATCAGAACGGTATCATTAGCAGTAATCAGCATGGATTCATGAAGAATCGTTCTTGCCAGACCAATCTATTAACCTTATATAAGGAGGTGAACTGACATCTAAATAAAGGAAGGCCAGTAGATGTGGTGTTCCTGGATTTTGCAAAGCCATTTGATACAGCTCCCCATAAACATTTACTGTACAAACTAATGTCTGTCGGCATGAATCAAAGGGTGAGTACATGCGTACGATACAAAGCTAAGCAGGGAAATAACTTCCACGCAAGATGTGGAATCCTTGCAAGAAGATGTAAACAAATTAATGGGGTGGGCAACTACATGGCAAATGAGGTTTAATGTTTGAAATGTAAAATAATGCATTTGGGTGCCAAAAATATGAATGCGGTTTACTCGCTAGGAGGAGAACCTCTGGAGGAATCTAGGATGGAAAATGACCTGGGGGTCCTAGTAGATGACAGGCTCAACAATGGTATGCAATGCCAGGCTGCTGCAAACAAAGCCAACAGGATATTGGCATACTTTACAAAGGGGATTAACTCTAGGGATAAAACAATAATTCTCCCACTCTACAAGACTCTGGTCCGGCCGTATCTCGAGTATGCCGTCCAATTCTGGGTACCAGTCCTCAGGAGGGATGTGCTGGAACTGGAGAGGGTCCAGAGAAGGGCAACAAAATGAATAAAGGGACTGGAGGATCTCAGCTATGGGGAAAGACTACAAGTATTGAACTTGTTCTCTCTGGAGATAAGACACTTGAGAGGGGATATGATTTCAATGTACAAATACTGTACTGGTGACCCCACTAAAAGGAAAAAGCTTTTTGTGAAAGGGAATTTAAAAAGACACACGGCCATTCACTAAAATTTGAAGAAAAGCGGTTTAACCTTAAACTGCATAGAGGGTTCTTTACTGTAAGAGCGGTAAGGATGTGGAATTCTCTTTCACAAGCAGTGGTTTCAGCGGGGAGCATCGATAATTTCAAAAAATTATTAGATGGGCACCTTAACGACCACAATATACAGGGGTATACAATGTACTGTTAACATATAAGCACATACACAGGTTGGACTGGATGTTTTTTTTTCAACCTTATCAACTATATAACTATGTAAGTCTTCCACCTAAAGAAAATATTTTCCCATAATAGAACCAAACCCACAATACTTTTCAAAAGTCATATCTGAGGGTCTCATCCAGCAATGAAGGCACCCTGACACCACATAATAAGTGCTTGTTATTGGTTTACTATGGTTGATGCTGTATGGTTAATGCTTCTAGGAATTAGTAATGCCAGGCTATGGGACTGAAATAGGGGCTAAATGGTAACAGGTAACTACCGTTCTGATACATTTCCTTAAACAAAAATAAGACTATACACTAGGCACCTGTTTTTCAGGCTTGAACGTCTCCACATGCTCCAGTGGGAATTATTTTAGTGATGACCAGTTTTTTCATCACAAATGCTGTCTTTTCTAGCACTTAACATAATTAATTTTCCAAGCAATTAAACATCAATTTACATATTAGGTGTGTTTGAGTAGCCAAGTCAAATACTTTAGCAAAGTCTAAATATGGTACATCCACTGCCAAACCTCTGTCCAAGTTTCTGCATACATCCTCATTTAAAAGTTAACTTGTTTGACAATCTCTTTCATAAATTCTGGACAGTATTTTCTAGCACATATTCTAGTCTGTGGTCCATAACCAACTCTTGAAATATATTTTATACAATATACAAATGCTCAGATAGTGAATTAAGACCTTGATTCCTCTTTATACACATTTGTTTAATAGCAAGTCATTTATTGAATAGTAGGAATAAGATTCAGTTTGCAGGTCAACGAAGGTCCAAACAAACTGGCCATAGTTGACCAGTTCACATGCCCAAGTTCCTGATTTCTAGAATGTAAACATGGCCAAATATGGTCATGGCCATATTTGATCAATGATGATACCCAAGGTCCCCTGAGCTGTTGTTGCATTACTGAAGTGCTGGGGACTCTGTCATTTGCGGTGGGAATGCAAACCTTGTTAAGCAGTGGATTATTATGGCAGGGGGTGAAACATTGTAGGGTTATGGGCCATTGTGATTAACAATGGATTTACATTGAGGAACATTTTTACTGCAGGCAGGCAGCAACTACAGGCCAGGTGACCTACCTGTATGTCACCAGGCACATGCGCAATGGCACGCCCCCTGGGGCATGCAGTGTGGTGCTCCCGAAATGCTGTGTCCACCGGACTCCAGGTGCCCAGTCTCTTTAAGCAACCAGGGTATCAGCTGTGGGCCAATCACAGCATCACAATAGTAATCACAGCTGTTATGAATGAAACACATTTACAACAGTTCAAAACACTGTTGTTACAGTGATCATCACTGTAACAGCAATCGAAGTGTAATAAAAAAATCCCTGATCACACCCCCCCCCCCCAGAGCATCACAGTGTCACTATGGTGACACTGCACAACTCTGATGACAGGATGTAAAAAAAATAGTTACAGAAGAAAAAATGTTAATAAAAAGAAATGTTACATATTGAATATTTTTTTACATACTGTTACCAGTCAGTATCCCTGATCACTGCCACACCAGTCATATAATGTTGCTGTATTGCACTGGTGACAAAATGTAAAAAAAAAAGAAACCTTCCAACCCCATAGCCCCCCCCCCTCCCCCGGACCTATATGCTTTTATCTGATTACATCCGCTTCTTAAACAGAATATTTTCCTGTCTCATGAGCACTCACACCCTTTGAAACTCTTTGTTTGATGAAAAGTCCTGATCTCAACAACACATGCCCTCCTACTCAAACATACCCCCTCTAACCATGGGTTAGCCTGTGCAGCTTGGGGAAGGGACCTTTCCATTTCTTTATCACCAGAAGACTGGGAACAAATGCACCTAAACATCCACAAGGGCTCGATAAACGTTTCCACCCAAGAAAATGGTTATAAAATCCAAATATGGTGGTACAGAACCCCCATCCTACTACACAAATTCTGCCCAGACCTCCCAGACACTTGCTGGAGATGTCAATCTGATCGTGGGACACTGCTGCATATCTGGTGGTCATGCCCACTTATCTAAAACTTCTGGTCAGACGTACATCACATCATTACCCAGGTAACTACCTATAATCTAAACCATTCCCCAGCCCAATGCCTCCTACATCACTCCATTTTTCCACATGGTGTATATTTCAAATCACTAGCAATGCACATGGTCAATGCCGTAAAACAATGTGTCCCATTTCATTGGGGCACCCCTAACCTCCCTCAATCAAAGAATGGTTAACAAAGATAAATAAAATAGCTCATTTGGAATGCTTGATCAGCATAGCCCGAGACACCCTCACCAAATTTTGTACCAAATGGGCCTCCTAGACCTACTTCCAAACCACTGCAGAATTCAGCAAACTAAGTAATCCGCCACCCCAGCCCCCTAGCGGGACCTCACAGTGATCTGACATCAATAAATACCTATATGGTTCCTATGGTTAAAAGACCTTCATTTCCCGTAAGCTCCTAACCTATCACTTCCACTGCCTAAAATAGAGACGTCCAGCCTCTTTCCCCATACAATCCGTTGGAGGGAATGAGAGATGGTCCCTCATCCATTTCCTTTCCTCCTACCTTTCCCTTTATACCCTTTTTCCCACCTCACCATTCTCTCCCTATCTTTTGCTTATCTAATATCCCCTCTGACATACAATGACCTCACTTTAAATACTGATTTCGCTACATTACATGAATGCACACCAGCCCCTTTTACCACATTTCAGGTTCCCCTACTCCTGTTGGCATACGCTAACCCCAGCCTTAAATCTCAGCACCAACTCGCTCACCATAAATACCCAGGTACACCCATTAGTTCCCAACATCTTGATTTATTCCACCCATTTATGGATATGGTTTTCTAAAATAATACTCAATCCCCATCCCAAAGCCTTGGAATATAGGATCCATTCACTAAACAGTACATACTCATCCATTTTCCAGAGACACTTACAATCATCTGTGTTCCCCTTATTAAAATTCATGTAACTTTCCAGTTAACGATGGACTGGCTGGTCATTGACTCACCACCATGTTCTTTACTTTTATAATCTTATGTTATCTTTAACACCGTATGTAGAGGTTATAATATATGTTTTCATTTATGCACTGCTTCTATCTTTGCTAAAAGATATTTGCTTCTTTTATTCCTAATAAAACCTTTATGAAAGAAAAAAAAAAGAATTGTGAAAAAAATATTTAAATTCTTAATTTTACAAAAAATTGCGACAAAAAAATGACAACTTCAAAATACTCCCTTCTTATTAAATACCTCAGACTGTCTACTTTCCAAAAATGGGTCATTTGGGGGGGGGATTTGTACTTTACTGGCATTTCAGGCTCATTTATATATCATAGTTTGTAGATGCTATAACTTTCACATAAATCAATTAATATACACTTATTGATATTTTTTTTTCACCAAAGACATGTAGCAGAATACATTTTGGTCTACATTTATGAAGAAATTTGATTTGATTGGATATATGTTATAACAGAAAGTAGAAAATATTGTTTTTTTTTTTAAATGCTTGGGGTTTTTTTTGGTTATATAGCAAAAAGTAAAATACCCAGTGGTGATCAAATACCACCAAAAGACAGCTCTTATTGTGCAAACAAAATTATATAAATTTAATTTGCGTACAGTGTAGCATGAATTAGCAATTGCCAGTTAAAGTAGCAGAGTGCTGAATAGCAAAAAAATTGGCCTGGTCATGAACTCGGGTTAAACCTTCTGGGGGTCAAGTGGTTACATTTCTTTTATTGTTTTTTTTTTTTTGTTAAAATTCTTTTCTTTGGTGTTACATAGTTAGTAAGGTTGAAAAAAGACACAAGTCCATCAAGTTCAACCTATGTGTGTGCTTTTATGTCAGTATTACATTGTATATCCCTCAATGTTGTGGTCCCTTAGGTGCACATCTAATAGTTTTTTGAAATTATCTATGCTCCCAGCTGAAATCACTGCTTGTGGAAGAGAATTTCACATCCTCACTGCTCTTACCATAAAGAACCCTCAATGCAGTTTATGGTTAAACCTCCTTTCCTCTATTTCTAGTGAATGGCCGCGTGCCTTTGTGTGCTCCCTTGCACAGAATAGTTTTGTCCCTATTGTGGGGTCACCAGTACAGTATTTGTACATTGAAATCATATCTCCTCTCAAGCGTCTCTTCTCCAGAGAGAATAAGTTCAGTTCTCGTAATCTTTCCTCATAACTAAGGTCCTTCAGTCCCTTAATTTGCTTTTTTGCCCTTCTCTGAACCTTTTCTAGTTCCGGGACATCCTTCCTGAGGACTGGTGCCCAGAACTGGACAGCATACTCCAGGTGCAGCCTCATCAGAGACTTGTAGAGGGGGAGAATTATTGATTTATCCCTGGAGTTCATCCCCTTTTTTGATGCACGCCAATATTTTGTTGGCTTTGCTTGCCGCAGCTTGGCATTGCATGCCATTTCTGTGCCTGTTCTCTACTAGGACCCCTAGGTCCTTTTCCATTATAGAATCCCCCAGAGGCTCTCCCCCTAGTGAGTAATTTGTGTTCATATTCTTGGTACCCAAATGCATTATTTTAGATTTTTCTACATTAAACCTCGTTTGCCACTTATCTGCCCACCCCTTTAATTTGTTCAGATCTTCTTGTAAGGTTTCCACATCCTGTGGAGAAATTATAACACAAACAAGTAATAGGCGCAAGGCCAAGCACTGAGTCCTGTTTAGTCCATGTACAGTCCAAAATAAAGCAAAATTATATATTTAAAAACATCCACACGCAGGGCAGCACTCCTGAGGAAAAAAGCCAATTCCAAAACTGCAGGGAAACACAAAAGAAAAAAGGCGCCTCTGAGTGCAGACAATTACAACTCACATGGGAGAAGATAATGCAAGCACGTCTGTGGGGGGGGGCAACCGTCCCAGACAAGTGAGGGATTTCCCCCACAGACGTGCTTGCATTATCTTCTGCCATGTGAGTTGCTAGTTGTATGTTTTTAATAAACTTTGTAATCGTCTGCACTCAGAGGTGCCTTCTTTCTTTTGTGTTTCTGTGGAGAAATTATTGCCCTGCTTAGCTTGATATCATCTGAAAATATTGAGATTGAGCTATTAATCCCATCCTCCAGATCGTTTATGAATACATTGAATAGGATTGGTCCCAGGACAGATCCCTGCAGAACCCCACTTTCCACACCAGACCATTCCGTGTACTCCCCATTTATCAACCCCCTCTGAACTCTCCCCTGTAACCAGTTTTCAATCCAGGTACTCACCCTTTGATCCATGCCGACAAACCTAAGTTTGTACATTAAGTGTATATGGGGGACTGTATCAAATGCTTTTGCAAAAATCTAGATACACCACATCAATGGCCTTCCTTTATCTAGATGGAGGCTTACCTCCTCATAGAAGGTTAATAGATTGGTTTGGCATGAGCGATTCTTCATGAAACCGTGTTGATTACTGCTAATGCTACCGTTTTCCTTACAGTAATCTTGTATATAATCCCTTATTATTCCCTCCAAGAGCTTGCGTATTATTGATGTTAAGCTAACTGGCCTGTAGTTTCCAGGGATATATCTTGGTCCTTTTTTATATATTGGTGCTACGTTGGCTTTTCTCCAATCAGTTGGTACCATACCAGTCAGTAGACTGTTCTTAAAAATTAGGTACAGTGGTCTGGCAATTTCTTGACTGAGTTCTTTAAGGACCCTCGGGTGCAAGCCATCTGGTCCAGGTGACTTATTAATGTTACGTTTTTCAAGTCTATTCCTAATTTTATCCTCAGTTAGCCATGAGGGTGCTTCCTGTGATGTGTTGTGAGGTCCTACAATATAGTTTTGAATACTTGAGCCCCCTGTTTCCTTCGTGAATACTGAGGAGAAAAATGAGTTTAACACCTTTGCCATCTCTCCATCCTTGGTAACCAGATTCCCTTCATCATTTTTTGGGGCCAATATGTTGGTGCATTTATTTGAATGTTACTTTTTTTTTGTAATAAGTAATAAAGGGTACTAATGTACATCTGTGCTTTTTCTGCTGACAGTGGTTGGCAGTACCCAGCTACCAATGCCATTTTTTAAAGTGGTACAAAACTCTGTACTACCACTAGTACCTGTAGGTAAGCCTATAATAAGGCTTACCTGTAGGTACTGTAAAGATTTCCTAAATTGTGCAAGTTTAGGAGATATTCAGAGTGCATGCAGCCGACAACATCATCGGTGCATGCGCTCTGAAGGTCCGGCTTACAGTGCCTTCAGATTGGACCATCAAAGCCCGTGCCAGAGACGGCAGTTCCTGTGCAGATGTCTGGGAGTGAAGTCATCGCGCCCCTGGCCACTGATGTAGCTGGAGGTAGCGAACCCGGAAGGAAGACCGAGGGAAGATGCCAGCCGTCTCAGCATTGACATCGCAGCACGGGAGGGCTTCGTTCTCAGGTAAGTTTCTTATAATGTGCTGGTATGCGGTGCATACTAGCACATTATGACATTAACTTGCAGGAGTTTTTTTTTAAGCACCAATGGTTTACAACCGCTTTAACCGTAGCTTGAAAATTA
Source organism: Glandirana rugosa (assembly GCA_018402905.1). Taxonomy (NCBI): domain Eukaryota; kingdom Metazoa; phylum Chordata; class Amphibia; order Anura; family Ranidae; genus Glandirana; species Glandirana rugosa. The sequence continues at coordinate 196,753 of BLSH010233013.1, forward strand.
TCCTTGAAAAGTCACCCTCATATTGTACACATAAACCACCATGTTCCTTTGTATACATGGAGCAAGGCATTAAATGAGTATATCATCTCTTTGTCTTCATTGACCATGGATAAGGGGACCTAAATGCTCAGACCTCTTTTACAGTTTTTGGTGCATTTGTCTTACTCTTTTAGCAACCTGTATTTCATCTTGAGCTTGACGATCAGCTCTTACTGTACTCTTTGTAACGTAAATGATAATGCATAACCCAGAAGGTTACAGTGAAGAAGGATTAAAGGAAGCAAGACCCCTCCATTGAACCAGTGTTCGACAAAGTAGAGTATGTGTCAAAGTTGAATGCATCAGAATAGTATTAATTGGTCAAATTATACTTAGTTTAGGTGAATAAGCATTCTTATCAGTGATGTTTTTCGTAAACACAAGTTACACAGCAGGCTGCTTACATGCAAAGACACTATTATTAAAAATATGTTTTTTTCCTATAGAAACATTTGTATTATTTTCTTACTCTGATTTTTAGTTAATGATAATGCCCAGCTAATATGAACTAAACTCCATGTAGTAGCCCTCTAAGAAGGTTTTTCATTGCCACTAAGCATTTGAGCATAGACATTGTCTTTTCTAATGACAATACACACCTTTTACGAAAGAAAAAAATATCTTTAGGATTTTCTCCTTCGAAAAGCTTTTGTAAACATCAGGGGTAGAAAGTGCAAAATGCAAATAGTTGTTTAGATATGTAAGGGGTATATTATCATTAATAGAAAGTAAGTTTAAAGTGAACCTGTACTTCACCAATGCAGGGCAAAGCAACAGGTTCACTCTAATACTGGCCATCCCAGCTTCTGTAAATACCTTCTCTTTGCTTCTTTTCTATTCCATTCCGCTGCTTTGAACGAAGAGGAAAAGCCCTCTCACTCATGCTCACCAATTTTTTTTCTAAGCTGGTGTGAAGGAAAGGTAAGTACAGTATGCTCTGCTGGCTGGGTCACCAAAAACTGAACTTGTTGCTTTGTCTTGCATGAGCATTTGCTTTAAAGGGTAAGTTCACCTTTACAGAAAACATCAGTTAGGTGAACTTACACTGGACCCCCTCCTCATCCCACCCAGTCCAGCTGACCTGGAGCCCGGCGATCACCCTCTGGGAGACATTGTTAAGCCGCCTTACTGGTCCGGGGCTTAGAAATCTTCTCAGCTTAATCTCCTAAACATACTTCGTAAGAGGAGGCATTCTAATTGGTCGGTGCCGTCACATGGGCAGTGCCGACCAATCAGAACCCGCTTAGCCTGTCCTGTCAGCAGGGAAGAAGAAGAGAGAAAGCCCCGGGATTTTAAATCCTCGGAGAGGTAAAGCGGCGATCCAATGTCTCCCAGCAGGTGAACGCTGTACTCCAGGTCAGCGGGACCAGGTGGAATGGGTTGGGGGTCCAGTGTAAGTTCACCTTACAGATTTTCTGTAAAGGTGAACTTACACTTTAAAGTTTTAGTATCACTTGGAATTGTAATAATTCATACCTGAAATTAGAAATCTCTTTTAATATAGTGTTTATGGGTTTGGGAGCATATCATTGCAGGGTAGTACATGCATGCACAGAAATCTGAACTGTGCCATTGCCTTTAATGGTATAGAACAGTAGGGGAGATTTACTAAAACTGGAGCAGTCATAATACAGTGCATGGTAGTCATTCAACTTCTAACTTTAGCTTGTTACATAGTTACATAGTTGGTAAGGTTGAATAAAGGCAACAGTCGATCCAGTTCAACCTGTGTTGGTGTGTTTGTGTAGATAATAATTTCCCATATCCATGTATATTGTGTTCGCTAAGATGTACACCCAGGAGTCCTGCTGACACCACAGATTGTGGAAGGGAGTTCCACATTCGTTACCGCCCTGACAGTGAAAACCCCCCTACGCATCTTAAGGTGATACTGCTTCTCTTCCAGTCTCATTGTGTGGCCTTGTGTCTTCTTACAATAAGATGTACCATAATCTTCTGTTGGTGAATAATTCAAAAAACGAAATGATGCTAAAACATGTGCATGTACTAAAGGTGCCTAAACACTGATGAAGTCACGTGGGCAGGATTGAGCTACAGGCTAAACCGAAAGTGACGTAGGCATTCGAGGCCGCTGCTCGTGGAGTATTCGCTTGTTGTTTATCTTAAAAAAGTGAGTGTAACTAGATGTTTTTAACTAATAGACCTATGGCTAAATGTTATCACACTATTGGCCACTTCTATTTTATACACCACCATTATTGAGGTTATCGCAAGGCCCCCCGGAGTACCATAGAGGAGACCATTCACCAGAGAGCGCCCCAAGCTGGATGATCCCCACCAGGACCCCTAGGGGCAGGCGGATCCATGTGGACTCCCTAGGAACTCCATCCATCTAATGCTGTGATCTTACAGCAGTGAGGTGAGAGGCTAGAGAGCTCTGTGATGCCACAGCAAGGAAAGTCACCTGCAATCTGTAATCACGGTGGGACTATGAAAGGAATTGATCATACTGTTGCGCACAGAACCCCACACCTACTTTGTTGGACTATTGAAATCTTATTCTCTCTTGCCCCATTAGAGTTATCACATTTTCTTTCTCGGACATTACGGGACACAGAGCAGGCTATATATTCTATACATACTGGGTTATACACCACCTATAGGCTAATGGACACTGGTAATCAAATAAAAAACAAACAGGAAGTTCCCCCTCCTATATAACCCCTCCCACACTTCATTTTTTTCGCCAGTGTCTTGAAGGTGGATGGTCACTTCTACAGCTCTGTGGAGCTACTATGCTGGTTCCCACACAGGTTATTTTAGAATCAGGGACAGCCTTCATACTGGATCCATTTCAAACGGCATTAAGCTAAGATAAATGGTACCCGGGCCTCGCTAAGAAGACAGAAGAAACTGCAAGGTTTTGCTTGTAAGCGACCATATATGGCACTGGATCCTGCGTGTAGGTAAACCTGAAACACTGAACCAAGGTACGCCTGCAGGGTGCTATACAGGTCCAAGGGAGTGGACCCTCAGAATGGGTACCCGGTCCTTGAAGGTCCTTGAGACAAAGCCTGCCGTGATGGGTGAAGGTTGGGCCTGCAGTCTCCTCCAGGCCCTGCGTCGGGGATGGTGAGTAATCCCCAATAGGGATGATGTTACTGAACCCAGCTGACTTCCTGCAAACATAGGAAAAAGTTTGTTTAAATTTTCCCTCCTTTTGCCTGCGCTTCTTTTTTCTCACCACCAGAGGGCTCGGCTAGAAAGACACAGTCATGCTTGGTCTTGCCTGCAGTTCCTGTGAAGCTGCCACCAGGGGGAGCCTACACCAGTACTAATCTGTCTTTTCACTAGGTAAGTGAATGGACGATCGCAGGAAGTCAGGACAGAGCTGGAGAGCAGGCTAAAGATCCTCCTAGTGACACGTGAGTCTAGGGGTGTGCGCTGAGTGAGGCTGGGCAGGAAGCTGGGTTCGGAGAACGTGGGCAAAGCAGTGCATGCACTAGCAGCCATGGCTTCCAAGAAGCAAGGGGGGGAGCGAAGCTGCCTGTAATAAGGCAAGAGGCACAGGTGTGTTATCAATAACTGTTGCCATTGCTTCCCCTGAGAGACCAGAAGTGACCGGGCTATCTGAGCCGGTGCGGCTGTCTGGTATGGTAGCCGACCCCTCATCTGTTTCCTCACAGTATGTTACTAAAGATGACCTGTCGGCAGCCTTTGGTGGGCTTAGAAAACAGGATTGCTGCTGGTATGATTGCTTCGTGAGAAGGGTGACAGATCTCCTTCCCCTAACCCTCTGATTCTGGAGTGAGAATGGGTTGATGAGGGAGAGGAGGTAGCTACAGGGGATCTGGCTGATTCTTTTGCAGACACTTCTGCTTCAGAGAGTCCTGAGCCAGAAGAATCCCCAAGGACACCTGCCTCTCATTCTCAGAGGCTGCTGATACAGGTACTTACACATAAGGTACGTGCAGCATTCAGGTGACCTCCAGCAGAGAGTCCTGTGGATGTGTATTCCTCCCTTGGGTAATTAAAACGCCACAAAGAACGCAGGGATTCGCTTTGCACCCTCTCCTTGAGAGGGTGATATAGGTTGACTGGGTGCACCCAGATTGTTTGTTCCTTCTAATATATCCTATGCAGGAAAGCTTTTTGAATGGGGGGAGTACCAGCTGTCCATGCAGCAGTCACATCCCTAAGTAAATCCCTGGCCTGCCCTGTTGATAATGCCCAGGTGTTAAGGACCCTTCAGATAAAAAGTTGGAGTTCTTATTAAAGCCTTCTTTTTCCTTGGGTGGGCATCGGAGCTTATTTGTCTACTGTTCTGAAGCAGCATAGAGGCCGCATTGGATTCATATGTGCTTGGCTCATCCTGCTTGGGCCCGGTTGCAGTTGAACAGGGGCATGCTTGCAAACTGGCTTAAACGCATGGTTGCTAAAAAAGCACTTCTGCCTAAATGAATGTTTGCTGGAGCACGTGTTTGCTTAAAAGCACATTTGTTAAAATATGTTTGTTAAACATGGTTGTGAAAACACATGTGGGCTAAAACACAGGGTTGCAAAGCACTTGTGTCGCATAGAAACTCGTGTTGCATGGACATGGGTCGCATGGAGACACGGGTCACATGAGCCTGTATCGCGTGGGCCTGTGTCGCGTGGGCCTGTGTTGCATGGGTCTGTGTCTCATTGAGACTTGTGTCTGCATGGGCGCATGTCTGCATAGGAAGGTGTCTGCATAGGTCGCATGATGCATAGCACACATGATGCAGAGACACCTGATGCCTTTGAATGTATGTTATGCATAAACAAATGCCTGCTTACTTACATAGGCACGTTTTGCATAAACACATGCCTGCTTGCTTATTACTCAAACCTATTACGGTTCAGAGGCAAAACGGGGAGGTAAGGCCTATTCTACATCTCAAAGTCCTAAACAAATTTCTTGTGGTATGGCCGTTCCGCATTGAGTCAATCCGCTCAATGATTGTCTCGCTCCAGGAAGGAGATTTTTTTGGCATCAATAGACATCAAGGATGCATATTTGCCTGTGCCAATTTTGCTACCTCATCAGAGGTTTTTTTGCATTTTGCGATAGAAGAACGACGCCACCAGTTCTGACTTTGCCATTCAGGATCGCAATAGCTCCCTGAATCTTCATAAAGATTCTGGCTCCAGTGCTGGGCCTTCTAGGGTCACGAGGGGTCCTAATAATGGGATGCCTGGACAACCTCTTGCTCAGAGATCAGTCTCAGTGCAGACTCGAGCAGAATGTGACCCTAACAATCCTGGAAAGCAGGGGTTGGGTCATGTTTGTAGGGTATTCCTTACTAGACCCAGTTCAGTCTCTGGAATATCTAGGTCTATAGCTAGATACAGTCCAAACAAGGATACTCTCACCGCTGAGAGGATCAGCGACCTCAAGGCTCTGGTAAGCCAGATGAGGGTGATGAGACACTCTTCAGTTCACCTCTGTGTGAGGCTGCTAGGGAAGATGGTAGCCTCTTTCGAGGAAGTTCCCTATGCACAGTGTCCCTCCAGGGCGCTTCAGCGCAACATCCTGGCAGAGTGGAACAGACAATTGCAGACTCCTGTATATCCTTATCTCCCTGTGCTAGATGGAATCTCGCCTGGTGGTTAGTAAACCAGAATCTGTCTCAGGGCAGATCTTTTCTTCCAGTGTCTTGGAAGATTGTGACCACAGATGCCAGTCATGGGGAGTGGTCATGGGGGACTCCGCAGTCCAGGGGAGATGGTCCTTGGTGGAGCAGAGATTGCCCATAAACCTCCTAGAGCTACAAGCTATTCGGCTAGCTAGGAGGGATTGGACATCCAGGTTGCAGGGCTACCTGGTAAGGGTACAGGCCGACAAGACCACAGCAGTGGCAAGTTTGCAAGACTCTGCAGTTTACATCCCAGGCGTGGGAAAATTGGAAGGTATGAGGCCAGGAAATGGCATCCCCGCAAGTAGGTGATTGGTAAAATGCTAGCCTTTCTTCAAGCAGGAGTAGACTTGAAGATGGTTTTGACTACAAACAAAGGACAGGTTTCTGCCTTGCCCATATGTTTTCAGAAGCCTTTGACTTCTCGCTCCTTGATCAGGACCTTTCTTTAAGGGGTAACTCGGCTGTTACCTCCAGTTAGATTGCCTCCCTGTCCAGGGGATTTGAATTTGGTTTTGTCAGTGCTGCAGAAGCAGCCTTTTGAACCTATTAGGGAGATTCCCTTGGTCTTTTTGACAAGGAAACTAGTCTTTCTCTTGGCCATCAACCCAGCCAGAGGGGTTTTGGAGTTGGCAGCTCTTTCTTGTAAAGAGCCAGACTTGAGATTGCACCAGGATAAGGTGGTGTTGTGGCCTCTTCCATCCTTCCTACCGAAGGTAGTGTCAGTCTTTCATCTTAATGAAGATATTATGTTACCTTCTTTTTATTCTCAGCCCTTCTCACCGGAGGAGAGACCATTGCACTCTCTACATGTGGTGCGTACTGTTAAGATCTATCTGAAGAGATCTGCAGATATCAGTAGGACTGATGCCTTTTTTGCTGCCTGAAGGCCCTAGGAAGGGTCTAGTGGCATCCAAGGCAGCTGTTTTCACTGTGGATTAGCCAGATGAACCCTCAAATTTATGGCTAAAGGGGGAGAGCTCTTTCCACCAGGAGATAGGGACCTCCTGGGCTTCTGCCACCAGACGTCGGTGGCACAGATTATGAGGTCGCTACGTGGTCCTCGGTACATACATTCACAAGATTCTATCAGGTGGATGTTAGAACAGCGGAGGATTCCACTTTTTGGCCACAGCATATTAAGGGCTGAGATTTAATTGGAATTGTGTCTCCCTCCTCTCAGGCATTGCTCTACAGGCATTCTATGTATAGAATATATAGCCTGCTCTGTGTCCTGTGATTTCCAAGAAAGAAAATTGGATTTTTTATACATACTTACCTGTAAAATCCATTTCTTTCTAAGGACATCACAGGACACAGAGGCCCCTCCCCTCTCTGTCTTTGTGGAGTTCATTGCTTGCTACAAAACTGAAGTGTTCCCAGTGTGGGAGGAGTTATATAGGAGGGGGAACTTCCTGTTTGTTTTTTATTTGATTACCAGTGTCCATTCACCTATAGGCGGCGTATAACCCAGTATGTATAGAATATATAGCCTGCTATGTGTCCCGTGATGTCCTTCGAAAGAAATGGATTTTACAGGTAAGTATGTATAAAAAATCCAATTTTTTTAACACTATAGCATTCAGCTATTAAGTCGGGCCCTATACACGGCAGATTTGATATATGACATTGGATCAACCTTAGGTCTTCGACTAAATGGCTGATTAACTCCTTCACGGCCGAACTACAGACATACTGCAACAGGTTGATAGATCCTCGGCTGATTAACCCCTTCTTGGACTATTGCAATCTTATATTAAGTCACTAAAGCCACATTCATATGTTTATTTATGTTTTGCAGGTTCATGTTTACTTGCACTTATTATCGCAGTGTTTAGGCACCTTTAGTGTGCGCACATGTTTTAGCATCATTTCATTTTTTGAATCATTCACCAACATAAGATTATGGTACACTTATTGTTTATTTCCACTCAGTGATGTTGCACAATTGTTATAGGGATATGTAGTTGTTTTATTTCATTTTATTTTTCCATACCATTAAGTGGTTAGATACATGATCACAATACTACAGGTTTTGGTTCACAACTTACAATAATTATACCCGACAGCGCAGTATCACCCATTGATTTCTTCTCCAGGGAGAATACATTTAGTGCTTGTAGTCGTTCCTCGTAATTAATTGAGGTCCTCCAGTTCCCATATTAATTTTGTTAAAGAAGGTTGCCCTTCTCTGGACTCTCTCCAGCACATCCTTTCTGAGGATGGACCAGAACTGGACAGAATACTCCAGATGTGACTGAAATAGAGTTTTATAAAGTGGCAGGATTATCATTTTATCTCTGGAGTAAATCCCCTTTTTAATGCATGCTAATATTCTGCTGGCTTTGCTTGCTGCAGCTTGGCATTGCATGATATTCCTCATTCTGTCTTCTACTAGGACCCCCATATCGTTCTCCACCATGTAATCCCCCAGGGGTTCTTACCCTAGTGAATAACTTGCATTTATATTTTTAACCCCCAGGTGCATTATTTTTTATGTTTCAATGTTAACCGCTTGCCGACCGCCCGCCATCGATTGATGACAACAGGTTGGCACTGCTGCAAGAATTGCCATAGCTGTATGTTGTATAGTTGTGCAGCCGCAGTTGTAGGCAGGAGCACACCGCCGGCCGCGCGCACTCGCACCCACTGTGCGCTGGGTGAGCGAGCCCACAGCTCAGACGGACTCAATGTCCGTCGGCTACCCGCGATCGCCTGTTACAGAGGCAGAATCTGCAAGAGTAAATACGGCGGATCTCCTTTCTGTGAGGGGACAGATGACAGATCTACTGTTCCCAGTAATCGGGATCAGTCAGATCTGTCATGCCCCTGCCAGCCCAGCCCCCACATGGTTAGAACACAGTGAGGGAACACACTTAACCCCTTAATCACCCCTATAGTTTAACCCCTTCCCTGCCAGTGACATTAATACAGTAATCGGTGGCTCTTTTTAGCTCTGATCGCTGTATAAATGCCATTGGTCCCAAAAAAGTGTGCGATCTGTCCGCTGCAGTATCGCAGTCCCGATAAAAATTGCAGATCGCCATTACTAGTAAAAAAAAAATTTATAAAAATGCCATAAATCTATTCCCATAGTTTGTAGACGTGATAACTTTTGCGCAACCCAATCAATATACGCCTATTGCTATTTTTTTTACCAAAAAACATGTTGAAGAGTATATATCGGCCTAAGCTGATGGATTAATTCGTTTTTTAACTTTTTTTTGGGATATTTATTATAGCAAAAAGTAAAAAATATTGTTTGTTTTTTTCAAAATTGTCCCTATTTGTTTGTTTATAGCGCAAAAAATAAAAAACACAGAGGTGATCAAATACCACCAAAAGAAAGCTCTATTTGTGGGGGGAAAAAAAAGGACGTCAATTTTGTTTGGGTACAGCGTTGCACGACCGTGCAATTGTCAGTTAAAGCAGCAGTGCCGAATCGCAAAAAGTGCTCTGGTCAGGAAGGGGGTAAATCCTTCCGGGTCTGAAGCAGTTAAACCTCATTTGCCATGTAGTTATCCAGTCCATTAATTTATTCAGGTCTTCTTGTAAGGTTTCTATATCCTGCTGTGATGTTATTTCCCTACTTATTTTTGGGTCATCAGCAAACACTGAGATTGAGCTATTTATAACGTCCTCTATATCATTTATAAATAAATTACAAAGAATTGGTCCCAGGACAGAGCCTTGGGGTACCCCACTAACCACTACAGACCATTCTGAGTACAGGTTATTTATCAACCCCACCCTTTGAACACACCCCTGTAGCCAGTTTTCTATGCAAGAACAAACAAATCAATTAAAGCTTTGACAATAAAACCTGGAAGTTGATTGGTTTCTATGCTCAGCTGCACCAGATTTTGTACTCTTCAGTTTTAGTACAGATTTTTAGAACTCAGTTTTAAATAGCACCTCTATGACTACTACCATACTCAAGCAAGGAAAATTACCTTTCTACTATATGAGGATGATGTATTGCTGGACTTTGCACCTTGCACACTTAGGCCTCATGTACATTGCTGCTGGTTAACGGACGTTTAGGAACAGATGGGCGTTTTTTTCAGCTGCCCCTGAACTCTCCTCTATGTTATCTTATCAGTACATTTACACAGGGTCGTTTATAGTTGTTTCCAAGGCAGTTGAGGCTAGAAGCAGTTTTTGGAAAGCAAAAAAAATGCATTCAGGACAGATGTTCAGAGTATATCATGCACAGGCCGCGCTAATAATTGATCAATAGACAGTCTCTATGAGGTTACTAGGGATCAGCACCCATGTCTTCTCACATTTTCCTTTAGCATTAATACCACCAAGGTGTCGCATGCATCAAGCGTGATCCACCACCAGTAAGGTTATAAGCTTACCAGATATAAGGAATTACAGCGCAAGACAATAGTGTCAGAAATAATCTCGCTTCCTCTGTAATCCTTGATAATAGCAAAACTCCACAGGTATGGCTCCAAAGATCTTTCCTTCTCCCACCGGGATGTAGGCTAGGTAGTTGCCCCAATCCAGCTCATAGAAAATAAGGTGCGGACATAGCACAATACCGTTTTGACAGTTTATTGTAAAAATTAATTAAGAACAACTCACATGTATTAAGCTGATCTCGTGCACACAAGCCGGCATAAAAACAAATGGTGACGTCAGCACGCCCTCCCGACGTACGTTTCGTCCTACACAGGCGTCGTCATGGGGATAGGGCGCACACGCTGACTGTCACCGCTTATATAGTCTCCCTCTACTGCACCCGGAGTGAGGGCAAAAGACAGCGTCCGCCATCTTAAGTAAGGCGGAAGCTGAATAGTTTCAGCTATTTGACAGCGACGCACAGAGAACCGGAACCTATTTTGATATGTTAAACCGGAAAGATAACACCATCCAAATCCCAATGGGGACTCAAAGGGTCCTAGCCAAAATTTTTTTTATTAGTAAATCATTACTCGAAACTCATATCAGCTAGGTGGTCTAATCAGCAACACAATCATAATTCTGAATTGCTATGCTGGGTAACTAAAAGACCATGAGTTATCGTGTCACATGGCCTTAAAGGGACCGAAATTACATATAATATTCTCCCTTCTACCCTCATGACGGGTGCAGTTCACACATGGGAGGACCCCAAAGTATCAAACCTTAGGGGTATAACTTCAATTAAAAAACACTTTGAAAAAACAAAAATTAAAATATTCTACACCAAAAAACTTCCTACATTAATCACCCTCTCAAGGGGGAGCTAAATGGGTAGATATATTATATTAATATATGGGATAACCCCTCACTCCTCAACATACTAATGAGCACATATGGCCCCAACACCACATAATCAGGGGTCCCAAAAGGTTAATAGAACATATAAAGGGTCCTCTAAACCAGGATATATGGTTAAAAACTACTGGAGGCCCAAGATAGAAACTTATTAGGCCATATGATTAGTTTAACTCATGACAATCTCTCAAATATACCATCCTATTCATGAGTTATCAATAAAGGCATTGACATCTGTGTCAATATTAAGACCAAATGGCGTGTAGGTCTTAATTCTATGTACCCAAGCCATCTCCATTCTGGAGATGCTCCTAACTAAGGAACTTCCTCTCCAATGGGCCTGATATTTATCAATGCCCAAAAAAAGTGTTTTTGAGGGATCTCTTTTGTGGCATAATTTATAATGCTGGGATACGGAATGATTTTTATATCCTGAAAAAATATTAGTGATATGCTTGTTTAATCTTACCACCAGGGGGCGCTTAGTCCTACCAACATATTGGAACCCACAAGGGCATTGGAGGAGATAAACCACCCCCTTAGTATTACAGGTGATAAATGATTTAATCACAAATGTTGTAGACCTGCTAGTAGATGTAAAATTCATCGTCCTGCGTTGTGTAATGCTGTTGTAAGAGCATACCCTATATTTACCACATTTGAAAAACCCTGTCAGTTGCTGGAAAAACATGGGTTTATATATAGGGGGGTCAATGACATTAGGAGCCACTGTATTTCTTAGTGAGGGAGCACCTCTAAATACCACTGAAGGCTTTTCTGGCAAACTGTCCTTCAGCACTCGGTCATTCCTTAGAATGTGCCAGTGCTTAGCCACAATTTGTTTAATTTTCATAGCTTATCCAGAATAGGTGGTAATAAAAGGTATCTTAGGTACATTATTACCCTGAAGAGGTCTCCTGTCTGCTCTTTCTTTCAATAATTCATCCCTATCCATATTACTGACCTCAGATAGGTGGGCTTGTAAACCCTCCTCAGTATAGCCCTTTTCCAGAAACCTGTCAGTTAAAACCTTAGCCTGTTGATGGAAATCGCCTATATGAGTGCAGTTACGTCGCAATCTCATAAATGCCTGTAACACCTTGTAAATGGGTGTAAACGTGGTAACTCTCTAATCTATAGGCGTTTTTAATGGAGATACATTCCTGTCAATCTACAATGTAAAAAACGCTTCTAAATGCAAATACTGCTAACCACAGCATGTAAACGCGGCACAAGGGACATTTTTAACCACTTGCCGACCGCAGTCTGACGGCGACAGAGTGGCTCGATATCGCAAACGACGGCGGCTGCGATATTCCTCATTGTGAGCGCCCGCCGCCGGTGGCGCACTTGCGCGCTCACTGTGTTCCGGGGGGGCAGGGAGCGGGTACGGCGGACTCGATCGCTACTGCCTACCCGCGATGCCCCCCCCGCAGTGAAAGAATGAAGGTCCGTGTAAGTAAACACAGATCTCCGTTCTGTTAGAGGGGGAAGGGCTGTGATCACAGGCTTCCTCTATACGGAAGCCATGATCCCTCCCTTCCCCCAGCCAGGCCAGCCCACGTAGAGTTAGAACACACCAAGGGAACACAGTTAACCCTTACAGCGCCCCATCCAGGTTAACCCCTTCACTGCCAATGGCATTTACACAGTACAGGCGGTCCCCGGGTTACAAACAAGATAGGGTTTGTAGGTTTGTTCTTAAGTTGAATTTGTTTGTAAGTCGGAACAGGGACATTTTTTAAGTATAGCTCCAGCCAAAAAACTATTATTAAGCTTTTTGGATAGCATAGAGAAGGGTTAACACCCCTGTAATGCTTGTTTTGCTGTCTATGTCCCTGTTCAGAAGATTCCACCTCACTGCCTGTGCCAATGATAATCAGATTTTTAAAATTTTGGGTTGTTGTGGAAACAAAGATTGGTGATAAAGCTTCAACGGAGACACCTTTTTCCCATAATAACTCTTACAGGAGTGAATTTCCCTTCCTAGGGGGAGATTTCCTCTCACCTCCTGTTGTCTACCTCCGTTTGTAAGTAGGAGTCGTTTGTAAGTTGGATGTTTGTAACTAGGGGACCACCTGTAATCAGTGCATTTTTATAGCACTGATTGCTGTATAGATGCCAATGGTCCCAAAAAAGTGTCAAAATGGTCCAACATGTCTGCTGCAATATCGCAGTACAGCTAAAAATCGCAGCTCGCTGCCATTACTAGTAAAAAATAAAAAAAAATAAAAACCCCTAAAATTAATTCTCATCATCCGTAAACGCGGCAACTTTTGCGCAAACCAATCAATAAATGCAGATTGCGATTTTTTTTACCAAAAATATGAGGGAGAATATAAATCGGCCAAAACCGATGGAGAAAAATGTTTTTTTTGGATTTGTATTTTAGCAAAAAGTAAGAAATTTGGGTCTTTTTGCAAAAATTGTCGCTCTTCTTTTGTTTATAGCGGCGATCAGAAATGGATTTATGTGGCACTTACCTGCAAACGAAGCCCGCGCTGTCCCCACTCGAGGCCGCATCCATGTTCGGCCCTCTTCCCCCCGTGGCCACGGACTCCGGTTCTGTGACTGGCCAGTGCCACGTGACGTCACTCCCACGCATGCACACGGGAGCCGCCAGTCACGGCACTCGCTCGAGAAGAAAGGGCATGGAGGGCCGTTTCTTCACAGTGCATGTGCCGATGACATCATCGGTGCAGTATACAGTAAATATCTCCTAAACGGCACACGTTTAGGAAATATTTACAGTACCTATAGGTAAGTCTTATTCTAGGCTTACCTATAGGTACAAGCTGTAAAAAGGAGTTTACAACCACTTTAACTTACATAGTGCCTACAGTTTATATAGTGCTGCATTTCCCGCCCTCACAGAGCTTCCAATCTGAGGACCTTATCTCACCTGCATACATACTTACATGCACTTATATTCTAAGGCCATTTTGGAAAGGAGTCAGTTAACTTACCAGGATGTATGAGGGAAATAAATCCATTCAAGCACAGGGAGAACCTATAAACTCCATGTAAATAATTTCCTGAATGGGATTTGAACCAGAGACCCAAGTGCTGCAAGGCATACAGTAAATACTAACTGCTAAATCACTGCTTAGAATGCTGCCTACAATATTATGATATTCATTTTTGGTGAGAGCCGAGTTTTCCTAAATTTAAATAAAAAAATGACAATTAAACAATTGCTCTATTTTGGTGGATGTAAATTAGCAAAAAGAAGGCTAAGGGGAGAGTGCTGCAAAATCCAGACTAAAAAGGTGATTTGTGATAATGCTTTAAGACTAATAGTAAGGTGGGTGTTGACATTGTTTTCAACATCACCTTTCACTTGCTAGAAACAAATAACATACTGTCATTAAAAAGAGGAACAACAACCATTTAACAATATCCAGTCATTAATTTAAACAAATATAAAGATTTTAAGTGTCATTCCAAACCAGTTTTGCTTTGGCTCTTATTTTTCTATGGAGAAATTTAGTTTGCGTTGCTCAAACAAAATAACAATGGCACCCCCTAGTGGTGGACTGTAGTACTTTACTACTATGTTCGCAAATAAAATTCAATTTTTTAGTCATTTCGTGCTGAGGATATCTATATAATTTCCTGATCTAGACTTTCTGGCATTTATTGCATATTAACCAACATTTGTTATTCACTCTAAAGCACAATACGGTATTGCTGAATTTTCGGTAAATGCTCACCTTAAGTAGGCAATGAGTTTGGGGAATCAGCTAAAAAATGTTTGGATGAGATAAGTAAAGTTTTCCTTTCTGAGGTCACTAATAGCAAGAATGACTTGACACAGAAGGTAAAAGCTATTGTCTGTAGGGAAAATGGTAACTTTGTTCCTCAATTTGTTTGGTTATTTTTCACTTTATCTGCCTTTAGGAGATCCCTGAAAACTCATCTCTTCAGGAAGGCCTATCCTGCCTTCACCTAAAAACTGTACATGTACTTCCTATATCAGCTTGTCCCTCACATTTATTACCTTTTGCATTACTTTCCACTCATTCTAGAGTATAAGCTCTCATGAGCAGAACCCTCCCAAACATAATGTACTGAATTGTATTATAACTGTACTGGTTACCTTTACTTTGTAAAGCCCTATGCAAGCTGTTGGCACTATATAAATCCTGTATAATATTGATAACTTTGTTGCTGAACTGCAACTTGCAAAAATCAACACAAAAAGCAAGCCAAATAAGGAGTGCATTTATTTGTGAAATAGATCTGGGCCTAAGTGTATGATTAACTATTGCTGCTGTGGATATTGATCATTGTCCTCTTGCCTCTGATTGTGATTGATGGTCTGTTTGGTAGTGTAACGCCCCCATAGAATAGGTGCATTTTTCTAGCAGGGTTTGCTAGGTGAGGTAAAATTTAGTCAGGCCTAACTGTAAAAGCAGGCCTGAATATTTTGATCTGGGCCGGGGGGGGAGAGGCTCAGGGAGGATTGGGTGGACTTAACAGATGAGGTCACCAGAACCTCCCACTTCTTTCTAGAAACCTGAGGAAGGTTTCTGATCAGAGAGCTAGGTGATAGGTGGAGCCATCTGGAGTGTTCTAAGGAGCCCTGACCAATCCCCAAGCAGGATTGGCAGGGGGCAGGCCTCCTTAAATACTCTGAGTCAGCCCATTCTGGGAGGAGTAGTGTCGGGTGGAAGTTGGAGATGTAGCAGAGGCACTGTGGAGCAGGTCCCTACCCGGGAGGTCACCCCAAGTCTGGGGAGAGTGCCCTTGGGGCCTGGGGGGGGTTCGGGTGCAGCCAGGAAGGAGAGTGATTCCAGGAGCGCCACAGGAGGAACAGGAGAACAGCGGAGGTGCTACACAGTGAGAGACTTTAAAGCGATCCACTGGCTTGGTAAGTGACGGTCCCTGGGACTGGAGGAGAAAGTGCTGGAGCAGGCTGGGAGAGGAATAGTGGAGAGTCTGTGGGAGCCTTGGGAGCCAGTCAAGGGAAAGGAGAGTCACTGCAAGAGAGCAGGTCCATGGGACCTGGAGGAGAGATGGGCTGGGAGTTGTAGTCCATCAAAGGCCCGGTTAGCACTCAAGTCTTTGCTGCACATTTAGGGGCCCATGATTCCTGACCTGTAATGGGTGTTCCTGAGGTCCTGCTAAAACAGGGTAGGCCTTACCATGTGCTAACCGTGGTGAAGAGAAAGGTATAGCGAAGCCTGATAAATTTCGCTTAAGGCTGGAAGTTCTGAGCTGGAGAGAAGCAAAGAAGTGTAAAGCTGTAAGTTATGTGTAGAGAGAGAACTGTAAGAGAAATGGTCAGCAAATGAAGTGCTAGAGAGTTGAGAGGAGCAATAGTCTGCAGAGGGAGAGTCTTCAGTGCAAGTGCGCATATACAGGACTGTATATGTAGTTTGTGTATCATAATTCTGTGGGCATCCCACAGTCATCCCTAATACCCATCCAAGTTATTTCCCCTAAATAAAACAACAAAAACAAGAGCCGGCCTGTTCAGTGTTTCCGGATGTGTGATATATGGTGTGATTGAGGGCAGCTATAATGTGAACTACTACTACCAGCCACTCTCAAGGGAGCACACGGCTACTGTAGTATGAAATCTGCTATAAGCACTCCTGCGCTTCCAAATATATTAGTGTAATAAGTGATAGTGTGTGAACCAACAACCTTAATTGTTAAAGCGATACTAAACGTTAGCTTTTTTCCCTTAAAATATCAAATATGTTATACTTACCTCCTCTGTGCAAGGGTTTTGCACAGAGTGGCCCCAATCCTCCTTTTCTGGGGTCTCTCGGTGGCGCTCCTGGCTCCTCCTCTTCTCGAGTGACCCATCAGGGAAGCGCTTTCCCTGGGGTCACTCGTGCGGGCGTGCTCCTGTGTCCTGCTGCTGCGTCCATTGATACAGACAACAGGACTGTCCCCCCACGTCACTGGACTTGATTGACAGCAGCAGGGGCCAATGGCTCCCCTCCTATCAATCTATCCAATGAGGACCGGAGCCCACGGCTGGAGCTGCTAGGCTCGTCCCCAGCACAGGAACAATCGGGCTCAGGTAAATAAATGGGGGGTCTGAGGGGGGCAGCTGCAACAAAAAAGGGAGGGTTTACAACCCCTTTAACCACTTCCCGCCCGGCGCATAGACAAATGACGTCCGGGCGGGTGGTTCATTATCCTGACTGGACGTCTATTGACGTCCTCAGGATAATCCGCGATCGCGCGCCCCTGACCCACCGCATTACCGACCGAGGTAAAAGGCTTAGATCTGAAGCCTTTTACCATGTGATCAGCCGTGACCAATCACGGCTGATCACAGTGTAAATAGGAAGAGCCGTTTATCGGCTTTTCCTCTGATCAGGTCTGCAGACCTGAGCAGCAGAGAGCCGATCGGCTGCTCGTCTGATGAGAGGGGTCTGCGCTGAATGTTTATCAACGCAGCCACCCTCAGGATCACCCCACTGGACCACCAGGGAGCCTGCCAAAGACCACAAGGGAGCCCCCCCTCGGACATCGCAAGGAGGCCGCCCAGGACCACCAGGGAGGGAAAATGGAGGCCGCCCAGGACCACCAGGGAGCCCTCACTAGACCACCAGGTAAGGACAATACAGTGCACTGTAGGGATGGCACTGTGCCCATGTATGATGCCTGCCAGTGCCATCTCTAACAGTGCTATATGCACCAGTGCCCACCAGTGCCACCTATCTGTTACCACCTGTGCCCACCTGTGCCACCTATCAGTGCCCACCTGTGCCACCTAAAAGTGCCCATCTGTGCCACCTAAAAGTGCCACCTAAAAGTGCCACCTCTCAGTGTCCAACAGTGCCACCTATCTGCCCATCAGTGCCCAGTGCCGCCTATGAGTGTCCATCAGTGCCGCATATCAGTGCCAAGTGTCAGTGCCCGTCAGCGTTGCTTATCAGTGCCGCCCACCAGTGCTGCATATGTGCCCCATCATCAGTGCAACCTTATCAGTACCACCTCATCAGTGCTAATCTGCACTGCCTCCTCAGTGCCTGTCAGTCTAGCCTCATCAGTGTAGCCACATCAGTGCCCGTCAGTGCCCGAAAATGTACTTTATACAAAGTTTTGTGACAGAAACAAAGACATTTTTTTTTTATTTTTTCAAAATTTTCATTTTTTTTTTTTATTTATAGGGCAAAAAATAAAAAACGCATAGGCAATCAAATACCACCATAAGAAAGCTCTATTTGTGGGAACAAAATGATAAAAAAAATTGTTTGGGTGCAGTGTCGCACGACCGCGCAATTCTCATTCAAAATGCAACAGCACTGAAAGCTGAAAATTGGTCTGGGCGGGAAGTGCTCTAAATGCCCGGTATTGAAGTGGTTAAGCTTGCTGCTAGCACTGATTGTGTTCCCACAATGAGTGAATAAATCTAAATGGTGTAAAGTGCTGCGTTGCTGTAAAGTGCAATAGTGCTAGTATAAATTATACCTTTGTAAAATATGAATTCATAATGAAACACACAAACATTATACTAATAATTCATAGTAAAACATTGTATAAATAATGTGGAAGTGTCATAATAAAACGTGACTAAAGTCCATATTAGTATTAGATGATCAATAAGGTAGTGATTCCTTTGCCGTTCTCTTGGCCCTCTACTGAAAAAAAACTCAACCAAATGCCGTAAATACAGAACACCACGTTTTGTTTGTGGTCTCCCAGAACTCTCACCTCATGATGTCACATGTGCGTGATGTAATGCGTGGGGCGAGAGGAGAGGCTGATGCGGACCAGAAGTGACGCAACGGGATGCTAGTGGTTTTCAGTTTTGATTTTATCTAAGCCTGATTTTACTGCACAAATGTGAGTGTATTACTTTTTAAATAAAATGAATGCTAGTTATAACCTACTACACTATGGGAGCTTTGTATTACCACTTCCTCCATTGAGGGCTATGCAGTGTGGCAGCACGAATTAAAGGAGCCATACGTCTATCCTGCTTAGCAAAGAGGAGCGCTTTGGAGAGGGACCCCTAAGGACAGGAAGAGAGAGTGGTGCCCATCCAAAGGGAATTATTAATTGATTTAAGTACAATCTACAGATATTTGAGGTGAGAGTTCTGGGAGCCCGCAAACAGCACACGATGTTCTGTATTTACCACATGTGGTTGAATTATATCGGTGGAGGACCAAGAGAACAGCATGGGAAGCACTACCTTATTGATCATCTAATATTAATATGAAATTCAGTCACGTTTTATTATGACACTTCCACGTTATTTATACAATGCTTTACTATAAATTGGTAGTATAAATGTTGGTGTTTCATTATGAATCAATATTTTACACAGATATAACTTATACTAGCACTATTGCACTTTACGCCATTTAGATCTGTTTGGTAGTATGGAGCACAATTGTCTTTTCCAATTTTTACCAGTTTAGTTGCACTGAATTGTTCTAGAAAACTTTATAAAGCACAATAAAATAGAACTTATGAAAAAAATGAGTGCATTTACCCAGAGCCAGCTCTCTGAAATCTCTCCTTGTTAGAACATGGAGATGTCCCTGGTTGACATGAGGTGTGTTTATGACAGGCTAAAGAATCCATGACCGCTTCCACTTTTAATGCTGCTGTTATTATGTCTATAGACATAATCTCATTGAACAATTAGATAGGAGGCTGTTGATTCATTTGTGTCCTTCCTGATGGGGTTTGTTTTTTTGGATTGGAAATATCTTTGCGGATCATGGGAATTCTCACAAGTCCTTTGGGGTAGTTTGCCCTTTTAATTTGCCAATTGATGCTTACTCCATCAATGAATCATTAGTGTTCCCTGTGCCTTTTCAGATGAGTCATTGACCACCTTGTGTACTGTATAATTTCCAAATATAGGGTTGAAAATATTTGTGTGTGCTGTGGGAATCTTTGTGAGCCTTCCTGGGTTGTTCCTCTCTTTTCTCTCCTCTCCACAATTGGTTACCCTATTGATGAATTCCTGGTGCTTCTTGTGCCTTCTCTTTCCTCACTGTGGGGCTCACCGATAACCTATGGACTTACTATTTTAATTATGGGTTGGTAATTTCTTCCAGTTTGGCAGCTTCTCATATTGACCACCAACTTACCATTGATGAAGAATAAACTGAAATTTAAATATGTTGGGATTCACATGCAATCTGTCAATATATGAATATGTGTAATGTTGGGTGGTTATGATGTAAAGGGAGCAGAGGCGTAACTAGAACCTTCAGGGCCCCGGTGCAAGAAATTATGAAGGGCCCCCTGACCCCTGGACCACAGCAGGGCCCTATCTCAAGTTCTGCAGCAGGCCCCCTTTCTGCAATTTTTGGGCCTCCCCATGGTGGTGAAATGCCAGGGTCCGGTCACAATTGCAACCTTTGCAATCCTGATAGTTAACTCACTGGTGTCAGTAGTTTTTACTTTTTATTTTTATTTCATTATTTTTTACCATTTCATTTTATTTATTTTACAGTTTTATTTTTACAATATTTTTAGGAGCTCTGTTGGAAGGCTTTGATGAGATATCTGGGATCTAAACAAACCTCAGCTTTTAATTTCCATCTGTGTAGCCTCAGCTGCACAGAATGAATTTACAGGAATAGCTGTGCACCAAGCCTCCCATTCATTCAGAAACGGAAGTATAGTAAAAACTGTTTACTATGCTTCAGTTATGAATGAACCAATTGGTACCAATCACTGATTATGTTCATTCAGAAAAGGAAGGAGCCGGTAAATGACAAATTTACCGATCCGTTCCCATCTCCCCATCATGACACATCTTCTACAGCAGCTGGCAGGAGAGAGGAGAGGGGAAGACAGCAGCTCTGTGGGGGGGGGGGGGGACCAGGGAAGCACACAGGGACCCTGGGAACAGCAAAAGACATGTAAACTGGATAGAAGAAAATGGAAGAGATTGGGTCCTCTAGATGCCACCTCCACCTTCCCTCCTATTCAGGTGTACAAGGGAAGCACATGGGCCCCCTGGACCATTGGGTCCGGTTGCAATTGCAGCCCCTATCTGAACGGGAGTTTACATTTATCAACTGTTTTTTATGGAATCCTTTCTTTTTTTATCCAAATTTCAATAACATTATTTGTTTTATTATTGGTGTTTTGTACATGGCGCCTTAAAAATCCCAGTTTGCACTTTTTTTTTTCAATTGTAAAAATGTAGCGCTAGGAGAGCATTATGATAATAAATTGTTTTGGTTTGATTTGCACTGAATAATTGACATGGGCATGTGCATGGTAATGAATGGGACAATGTAGAGAATGAGTTAGTGCAGAATAGGGAATGTGCAGCGCAGTGTAAACAATGAGGTGGTGTGGAATAGGAAATGTACGGCACAGCTTACGAAATGAGAGGACAAAGATGCCCCCATCTTATCTGAGATGGATGAACTTGCACAACCAATGCTTACAATGGATAAGCTGGCAGTGAACAGTAAAAACAACCCTATGATTACCACCAATGAAAAAATAAGTTGCCAATACATTTTGAATCGGGGCAAACCTTTAGTAGGTTACAAACATACAATCAAAGTTTTAGAGAATTTGCAGATGCAGGACACTCACAGCTGGTATGCTTTCCAATCATGCTATTTGCAGGCCAGTCACTGCTTCAGACTACATGTGCCATAGCTGCGTCTGTCGCACTCGCCAACATCAGAGAACATTAGTGTTACGGCAGCACCCACCCAGGCATGGCATCTACACCTGCCCCTGGACACACACAGTCACATAGAAACATGTTGGGACAGAGCCTGTGATGTCACCACGCACCACCAGCAACTAGACTGAGACCTGGAGGTATTAGCAGCCGAGGAATACGCAGACTGTGCGGGGAGAGCAGGGTAGCCGAGCACCCCAAATTGACAATGTGTATTGCCCGAGTGTACTGGAGGTTGTATACTTTTAAATGTAAGTGTGGATTTCTTTGTTTTAAATAAAATGAATACCTTTTAAGCGATAAAGCACTATTAGCTCCTTTCATTTTACGTGTCCTATTACTATAACCATTCCCATCGGGGATGTATGTGAACCCAAGGAGTATCTGAATAGCCAGCTGCCAGGAGAATTTAACCCCAAAGGAGGAGGTGTGACTAGACCCATCTGGGGTCAAACAGGAAGGTGAGCGCATAGTTTGACTGGTGGAGATATTCACATCACTATGAAGACTGGTGTGTTTTTTTTTCACTGAGGACTTTTTGCGGCAATAACCCAGATTAATTTTGCACTGGCACATTAAATGGACTATTGATTTATGTTTTATCACGTGGTGTAATTAATATATTAACTCACGTTTATATTGTCATTTATTAATTTTTATGATTCTATTAATATGCACTATGTACTTTAGCCACTGGGTGGCATTATGCACATGAATTGGTATTCTCACTGATTTAACCTATTAGGTTAGCATTTCACCATTTATGAATTTATAATCTTTATACTGTTGCAGTATCTCAGACATTTTTTCGTTATTAAATCAGAATACCGACTCCCCACCACAAAACATGTGCACTGTGTGAGAGCAGCGGGGCTCCACCCCCCTCGGGCCCTTGTGCTCAGCACACATTGCACACATGGAGGATATGCCACTGCAAGATGAATATATAATTTGTCCCAGGGTACACCATAACACAGTGAATAACTGTCATTTCCAGATGTTGCTACATGTTGGTGGATGTAACTAATTTAGCATTGTGGAGGAACACCTTTCCAGCAAATGGGCTTAATACATGCAAAGAAATATGTGCCATTGTTACATGGTCACATTCACTGCTTTTTTTTTAAATAAATACACACACATATATATATATATATATATGTGTGTGTGTAAGTATTGCTTAATATTTAACAGGAAAAAAAAAGTTTGCACACATTAATGCTTGCTGCAGACAGAATGATTGGGTCCTATGTGTTTAGCGGGGACCCCATGGGATAGTACAAAGACTGCTTTGCTTCTCTTTCCCCCTTTCCATCTCTTTCGTAGGTTGCTATTTGAGATTGCATCAGAAATGTTCCTGAGCAACAGCACACCTATTGAATACTTTTGGCAGGTTGTGTGTCCATAAACCCACAGTCTAATTACATCTTCATTGTTCTTGCTCATATCACTCCAAATGAAGTGGACCAGGGTACAGCTAACTCTGCATTACCTCTTGTAGCTTCTCACCTGACCTTGCATGTCTTTTTATGGAGGAATCATTGTGGCATCTAATTCAGAAGTTAAAGAGTAGCTAAGACTTTGCTTGGAAGAAGATGTCCTTACTGACATAACACCACAAATCCTGGGGCATGCACAATCCAGGCCCCCAACCGTCCTTACTGAAGAGACTGCCCCTTCTGATGTGCTCCTGGAGAAGCCAGTGTGGATAATGTGGTTACACCTCAGACAGCTTCTGTGGGCACTCTTAGCTAGTCAATGAGTTGGCTACAGCTGGGCAGAAGAGCAGTGCAGACCCTAATTCTCCTGGAAGCTTTAATGATTCTTCTTTAGCGCTTTGGGTAGCGAACTCTGTGCATGCCAGTCAAGTTCTTCCACCCCAAAATCGCTCATCCATGTCTTTATGGACCTTGCTTTGTGCACTGGTCCAAATCATTTGGTGGAGGGGGGATTATGGTGTGGGGTTGTTTACCATAAGACTTCGGAATCCTCAAGGGAAGTGACCTTGATTCTCCGATACGGGTTGGGGACTTTTTGTTGGGGTGTGGTATTAGGGGGGAGGTGGTTTACTAAACCTGGTCACGTGTTTCGTTCCAGGTATTTCTGTACCTACTCGCTAAAACCCCACCTTCTTGAACTGACCGTACGTGTCTCAAGCGATGGGTTTCGCGATTTCTTCTTAGTAATTTCGAAGGTCCTCTTAATCCCAGACGTGACGAGAAGACGGGTCGACATCGGTTGAGTAACTGATCGATTCTCACGGGTGTCTTCGACAGACTCCACATTGGTGTAATAGGTGTGACCGAAGAGGTCCTCGTGTAGTCTTCCCCGTCAGAGAAGTCATTCCTGCCAACCCCCGGACCTAACACGTACGGGGTCCTAAACACCACAATACAGTCATTCCT
>BLSH010233013.1:250523-265159 GCA_018402905.1 Glandirana rugosa
AGGGGCACAAGAACTAAAACCAAAGTATAATTTTTCTGACGGGAGGACTTGGAATAAGTGGGGGAGAGACCTCACTTACAAAAAGATATTGAAAAAATAGAAGGAGTTCAGAGACGGGTAACAAAAATGGTGAAAGGTCTGGGGGATAAAACATATCAAGAGCGACTTCAGGAACTTAATATGTACAGTCTGGAGGAAAGAAGGGAGAGGGGAGACATGATTGAAACCTTTAAATACATCAAGGGGGTGAATAAGGTTCAGGAGGGCAGTCTTTTTAATATGAAACCAAAATCAAGAACACGGGGACATGACCTCAAACTAACTGGGGGGAAGTTCAAAACTAATCTTAGAAAGTATTATTTCACTGAAAGGGTGGTTGATGATTGGAATAAACTACCAATAGAGGTTGTGAGACAGTCAACAGTAAATGGCTTCAAACATGCTTGGGATAAACATTAATCCATAGTCAGACAACAAGGTTAATGTAAAAAAAATAAATAAAAAATAAATATATAAAAAAAAAAATAAATAAATAAATAAAAAAAAATAAAAAGGGGCAGACTCGATGGACTACTCAGTCTTTTTCTGCCGTCACTTTTCTATGTTTCTATGTTTCTATTACATTTTTGAACAGTTGGTGGTCCCTAAGCCATACAAAAGGGTGGTATTGGAATTGGCCCATGGAGACTTGCTGGGAGAAAACCACTGAAAGGGTGTTAAGCAGGTTTTACTGGCCCGGGTACAGAAAGACCATTGAGAATTATTGTCAATCCTGTCCTGTGTGTCAAATGTCAGCACCACTACCCCACTTCCAATGTCCTTTAGTGCCCTTACTCTTTATTGAAGTGCCCTTCAAGAGGATTGCCATGGACCATGTGGGTCCACTGCCCAAGTCTGCCCAGGGCCATCAGCATATTCTCATAGGAAACCTGGAAGGGGAGAAGACACTCCGCAAAAGTGCCATTGAGCATATTTTGCTTTAGATGCAGGAAAGGATTGCAGCGATCGTGCCTATGTTAAAAGAACATTTACTTCAGGCACAAGCAGCCCAAGAAAGACTATACAACAAGGAGCCCAACGCTGTGTTTTCTCGCCTGATGACAGGGTCCTGGTGTTAGTTTCCACTGTTGAAAGCAAGTTTCTGGCTAAATGGCAGGGTCCCTTCAAAGTAATTTAAAGAGTTGGGGAGGTGAATTATAAAGTGTATCAACTGGGTAAAAGGAAGCCCAAGAGGATATACCACATAAAGCTGTTAAAACCCTTGAAGGATAGGCTGGCATGGACTGTGGGGTCCATCCCTGTTACTCCTAGGAGTACTGAGTCATCTCTGGTCCCTGAGGTCAATATTCTAGACACCCTGTCTTATTTCCAAAAACAGGAAGCTAGAGAGTTCCTGATAAGGAACAGAGAGAACATTTCAGTGTTACCTGGTACGACTTCATGGGCTCTGCATGATATTGTTACTGAACCTGGGGTCTGTGTCAAGCTCAAACCATCCTGAATTCCTGAAGCTAGGAGAAAAGATATCAGTAATGAAGTCAAAAGGATGCTGGAGCTAGACATCATTGAGGAATTCAATATCGTCTGGTCTAGTCCCATCGTGTTAGTCCCAAAACCGGACGGTACTTGGAGGTTGTATAATAACTTCAAAATGCCTAATTCAGTGGCAAAGTTTGACATGTACCCAATGCTGAGAATAGAATAAACTTAGACAGACTTGACATGGCCCGCTATCTGACCACTTTGGACTTGACCAAAGGATATTGGCAAATCACCCTGACTGATAGTGCTAAAGAAAAGACTGTTTGTGACCCCAGAGGGTTTGTCTCAGTATAAAAAGTTATTTTTTGCTTTTTGCAAAATGCCCCGTCGACATTTCAAAGGGACCATGGACAGGACCCCAAGACCTCCCCAACATATGCAGCAGACTATCTGGACGATATAGTGATACATGGTACTGACTGGGAGTCTCACTTGCTCCGTGTTCAGGCAGTCTTGGATTGCCTTTTCAAAGAAGGTTTTGTGGCAAATCCAAAAAAATGTGCCGTTGGTTTAGAGGTAGCCAGGTATATGGGCTACACCTATTGGTCAAGGAGTCATAAAACCCCAACTGAACAAAGTAGAAGCCACCCAAGAGTGGCCATGTCTGGCAAACAAGAAGCAGGTCAGAGCCTTTCTGGGTCTCATGGGTTACTATAGAAGTTTTATACCAAATTTTGCATCTCTAGCTACCCTGGGGTTGAAACAAGAGAGGAGGATATGTAGCAGAGAGTTCCAGAGGGAGCCTTGGAAAGTCCTGTTCGGGGTTTATAGATCTCCCAGGTTCCTCTCATATACATTTAGGAATCTCTGATCCATGGTCCAGTGTAGGGTTTACTCCTCTCCCCACTGGCAGGCTTGCTCAGCCTGTTAGGACCTGTATTTTTGTGTAGTTAGTGCCGGGATATGGCTAGGCTTTCATTTTGGTATTATTTAACCCATTTATTTTCTGGAACACTGTACAGCACCTGTGAACAGACACCAAAAAAAACTGCACTGTTTGTCACTACATTACTGGATGTGGTATCTGTGACTGAGACACTGCTTACCCCAGGGGGCTTATGTACTGGCTACCTATCCCCAGCTCAAAGCGCACAAAGAAAAGCGCAATATCAATACAAACATAGTGAAATGATAAATTCATTATAAAGTGACAAAATATATGCCTTAAAATAAAAACCATCACATGTGAAAAATAGATGAATAAATATAAAGCCATTGATATACTCCAGATGCTGTCCTCTGATTTCTCTAGTCACTTGCACTCCAGTCTCTGGATGGATGCATGCATGAGTTTGTGAAATTTATAAGGACATCGCTGATATTGGCACAATTTTTAGGGGTGTTTTGTGGACTTTTATAATTACTGTACATCGGATTTTGGTTGTGCTACCAGAGAGTACAATATGTTGTGTTATAAACATAACATAACTTACATCCTGCTAAATTCTTACTAAGGCCTCGTTCACATGGGGCATACTAAAGCGTAAGCCCATGCGTTTGCCCACATGGGGAAGCAGAAGTGTTCCATGCAGTCTAATTCATGTCAGTTGGGACACCGTGGCTGCACGACACAGCCGGTGCTTCCAATCTGACATCCATGCAGGAGCAGGTGCAAGTACACAGCCCTGAACAGAGACAGTGTGAGTTCAGGGACATGCACCCGCACTCACACAGATATCATATTGCGAGCAGTGGATGTGTCTGTGCAGCCTCTGTGTCCCAAATGACATCAATGGGATTGTCTGCACAGGGATGCATGGAACACCTATGCATCCCCATGTGGGTAAACACAGCCTCGCACAAGTGTACTCTGTAGTATGCTCTGTGTGAATGAGGCCTTACTATGTTCCTTTCTTTTTATTTGTATTTTTTAATGTTATTTTTAGTATTTATTTTGCTATTTTTGGGGGCGGGGGCTTTGGTGAGAAATCAAGGGTCTAAACATACCTCTAATGTCTCTTTTTTGAGAAAAAGAAAGGGACTGAGGTCATAAGTTCCTTTTTCTGCAGCCTCAGTTCCTTCACTGCAGACAGTACAGTACTGTACAGAGCAACTTCCTGTCTTCCTGTTCATTCATAAACTGAAGCATAGCAAATACAGTTTACTATGCACAGGAGCAATCAGTACCCTCTTAGTATCTCCCCATCCCCTCCCCCCCCCCCGCACTTTCCATCTTGACACCGATCTCCTGACCCAACAGAAGATGCAGCTGCAGCTGGCGGGACAGAGAGGAGAGGAAGCTGGTCTGGGGGTAGCTGGGGGATTGGTGAGGGGGGAAGCAGTACAGGGGGGTCAGAGCAGTGGGGAGATCTATTTTCAGAGTTAAATCCCCTGTGGCTTCCCTACAGCACCCAAAGCCAGCAGGAGGGGAGAAGAAGAAAAGCTAACAGCTGCAGGAAAGCCACAGGGAATCAGTGCTGCAAGGGTCGGCTGGGCTACTCCTGGTGTGCAGTGTGTGACTTGGGGCCCATGTGCCCTGTACACACTTACATACTGGAAGATATGCCACTCTTTCCTAAGGTATAATGTTATACTGTAGGTTGCACCAGTGCACTATTTTTTGGGTTCCACTCTGTGGCTGACCAAAACACAGGTCTAGAAGCACAAAATGCAGAGCCTTTAGTGCAGATAGCAATTACCAAGATATTTGCTTAAGAGGGAGACACAAGAGACTGGTTACCACTGCTTTAAAGCCAGGGAGCAGTCTGCGGCCAACAGACCTACAAGTTTGCAGAGCGTCACATGGAGAGCTTATAATGCATA
Source organism: Glandirana rugosa (assembly GCA_018402905.1). Classification (NCBI taxonomy): domain Eukaryota; kingdom Metazoa; phylum Chordata; class Amphibia; order Anura; family Ranidae; genus Glandirana; species Glandirana rugosa. The sequence goes on from BLSH010233013.1 coordinate 254,829, forward strand.
TAGCCCTTACTGAAATAGAGGGAGACAATACAGACTGTGTACACAATGGGTTATACCCCTACTTCAAAACTAGAGATAAATCTGTGGCTAGACAACACAGTACCCCCAGATCTAGAAAGCACTATTAGGCCCACTGCCCAGACTTTCTATACCCTGCGATTCCCTCTGAAGAGGGATCCATGTTCAGACTTCAGGGCATTTGACCAGCAGTGGGGAGGCATTATAATGCCTCCTCGCTGCCTGATTTAACCCTATAATGCTGCATTATCACACTGCATTAGTGTGCATTACACGCAGTTTCAGAGCAGCCCCATTAAACTCAATGGGTGAGATTGACAGGAGGTACCACCTGTCGAACTCTGCACTCCAAGTTAAAAATACCACTGCATCTGTACAGCCCGTTCTGGCTGTATTGGGAGAGTTCAGATGTGCAACTGGGGGGCAGTAAAATGAAGGCTCAGCCGCTTGTTTTTTACTGTCCCCCAGCTGCCCGTATGATAAACTCAAAAAAGTACCTTCAATTGCTCTCAGCCTCCTCCAAATCTCCAAATTCCTTTTTTTTGCTGCTGGGATCTGACTTTCTGTTAGAGGGTGGCTATGAATGTTCTCCATGGTCCCACTGCATGTAGGAACTTAGCCACCCTTCTTTTACTCGCTCACAAGATGGACTAGGTACCATGGGATTCTTAGTGTGCAGAGAGCAGTGCACATGGCCGCAACTAACATGCACTGCTCATTTCAAACAAAGTGGGGGGGGGGGGAATTAGTTGGCAAGCATACAGAGGATGTTACAAGGGGGCAAGAAAGCACAGTAAGAAGCAATTTAATCAAAATATAAGCTTACAGGGCCCTTAAGTAGTTGATATGTATGGATTATATTTGGAGAACAAGGATGTTGTTTAGTGTCATCTTCAGAGACTGGGTCACACCAGAGGTTGTGACATGGCTCTGGACTTGTAAATCACTCTGCAGCTAACAAGGCATGTACCACAAAGTACTAATGTTAATAGAAATAAAAGCTAAAACATAATAGTTTTCCACAGCAGAGCTGGTGAGAAAGTATTCAACCAAACCAAAAATGGAGGCATGACTGCTATCAGGGTTACAGTTAGAGGATCTCCATTGCTTTTTTCTTCCTCTGAATCGACTGTGGGTATGGGATTGTGTACATAAAATTGTAAAAAAAAATTACTATTTTTTTATTATATTGGCTGAACTTTTTTCAACCAGATTAACTATGTAACCTCTGGGATGCAGCTGCATATAACCCACATGTTTTAAGACTTACAATGTCCCTGTGTTCCTTAATGGACAATGAGGAAAATTGTTTTATACAAAAACAAAATGGCAATAGTTTATAATACACAAACCCATAATTCAATTTAAAGCTTCAGATGACCCCATCATCCCTAACCAATCTTTTTCTAGTCGTGGCTTTACTAAGCACAATTAACCATAGTGATTTTAGTCACCATTTAACAATTCTCCACCACCTTTCTGAGGGATGTATTAATAAAACCAAAAGTGCAGCGCTAATGAATGATACAGTAAATAAGTCCACCGTAGTCTGTCCAAACTTAGTGTCAAAAAAAAAATCATATATAAATTTAAAAATATATAAATTGTTGAATGCAGTAAATCCGTGCCAAAATAGTATAAAGTTCACAGAGAGTCCTTCACCACTCGTGAAAAAGAATATGTGTGGATGATGTTTCCAGTAGGCTGTAATACACCCGCATGCACTGTGCACCTTCACCGCTTATATAAGGGTACTCTTACCAAATGTAAGGGGTATACACGCATGAAAGTGTAATCACCAGGAGCCTATCCAATGGACCTCGGCACACCAATGATGGCAACTCTTAAACTTTTTAAGTAAGTAATACATCCCTTATTCTTTGAAATCATGGGTCTATAAACCTTCTATCAAAATGGTGTAAATATTTGCATGAGGGTGACAGTACTCATCACATATGCTGGAGATTTTTTTTTTAGAGGTTCTGGAAGTGTTATTGTCAACCCAAACAATTTTGAGGGTGTTCTTAGGGAATGTAGACTTGAAAATACAAGCATTTCTAATGAAAGTCAGTAATCATTTCTTCTTGAAGAAACAGGGTGCTGAAAAGATCTATATTGTTTAAGATATCAATATACACTGGTAGCCCACACTTTTGTTTAAGTTCCTCAATTTCAAGCTTTAAGGCAACAATCCTCTCCTTTTCCCTTTTGCTTTATCATTATCATCAATCTAATCAGTTTTGTGACTCAGATTGTTTGTTCTTTGGAGCAAGTACTGTATATCAGCTGCCTTAGGCAGATCATATACAGTTAGAATTTTGCCTGGTTTAGCAGGAAACGGCCAAGATTCAATCAGTGTATGGGCAGACTGAATGTACCAAGTTGATCAATCGATCAGGTGGGGTCCAACCAGCATGCCAGGTTTTACCTGCAATTTTTGCAAGCGGCTGCTATAGCCGCTAGCAATAATCACTGTCTGGGACCGGCTGGGAGAAAACAATGGCCCGGCAGGAGGGATTCCTGCATCAACACCATCTGTGATGATGGGGGAAACAAGCAAATTTCTTTCCTGCAACCTTTGGTTGCAGGAAAGAAATTCACTCCATGTATGCCTGACCTTAAGCAATTTTCTTTAACCAGTCATATGACCCAAATGCCCTTACCAGATGGCTTAGCAAAGGTCATATAACTGCACTTATGTTTATGTCAAGTTTACAATATATTAAGAAAATTCACCAAAGTCATTATACTTTTTCTTTGTATCTGCCCTCAATCTGCTGAACAATAAAGGAGGGAACCGGCTGACATTCGGAATATGTGTATCGCTGTCTGTTTGACAGAAGCCAGTCTGGCTTCTGTAGAACTGTTGAACAGAAGCCGGCCTGGCTTCTGTTGAATGGTCATGTTGGAAAACCAATGGCTTGAGCGCTGATCAGTGTATTCTGATGGGAAGGGAGTCCCTCTTGTCAGAATACAGTAGCACAGCGGGAGAGATTCCTGCATACACATCCTTTGAGTTGATGCAGGGATCTATGAGGTTTTTTTTTTCTTCAACCTGCTGGTATACCCTGCTTTAGAATGACTCCACTGTACAACAAAATAGAACTAATCGGTGTTCAGTGATGACCCTCCCACACCTAGTCAAAGTCTAGTTGTACATGAAATTACAAGAAACTAATAAAAACACAGATTTAAACATACAGGTATATAGTATATTGACTGTATTTAAAATGCATTTAAATGAAAAATATAGTGCCTTCTCTGAGGCATTTAGTTGTGTGTGCTATCATATCTGTCCTGCCCCCTTACAGGACAGCTGTTTCCTTCAGGTCAGAAAACCTATGTTCCTTTTAAGAGAGCAGAACGCCGTTTGGCTGCAAACTTATAGTCATAAGTAACTTTTTCAGTCTCTAAAAATGAAAGTAAAAAAAAAAAATGTAGCCTTGAACAAAATAAGAATAAACATAAAAGAATAAACTGTACATTTCTCAAGCCTTATACAGTTCATATTGATATCACATGTTTAACAACCTTGTGCAGAGCAAGCAAAAGCATTGCTACAGCTTCAGCTTTTTTCTTTGAAATGACCCTGTCAAGTGAGAATTAAGGGGCTGCCATTGCTGGCCTCCTTCTTAAAAATACTTTTGAGTTACAGACCTGGAACAAACTCTGAATGTCAGAATTCTATATCTCTAAATGTGTTCCAGATCTGTGACTCCACAAGAATTAAAGCACAACTGAAGTCATCAATTAAAATATATTCTATAAGGGAGCTCACCTATAAAAATGTCTATTCCAAGTTGGTAAGACCCCATAAAGATTGGCATATAAGCTTTCTTCTGAGTTGTCTATTTTTTACCATGGAAAAGAGCAACATGCAATGGTCTTGACATCATTACTGTGCCAGAATCTGTTCTGCACTCTATGGGGGTGATATCATGTCTACTCCCCTGGCATACGCTCTTGCAGTGCTATTGCGGTAGTGTTCATCCAGAGTGTTGGATTTCATGATAGTGAAGGAAGTGCAAGGAAGTGAAGCACTGGATTGTTTACAAGATGGCACTAACTCTGGTGGCTGGACAGGTAGCTGGACAGCTCCGCTGGCTGGACAGCCTGGGGTAACTGGGATAGTTTGCTGCCCACACCACCGAACACTGCTCTAATGCTGTTAAATCATCCAGTGTGATTCCTTCATCTGAATTCCACTGATTACAGAAGAGAGTAGTGACCTGAAGTGCAGCTGAAGGAACCAATGATAGCTGTAGGGGACCATAGAGATTGACACTTCTGGAAGTGTTGATTTTCTTGCAGATTTCAAGAGGATATTTACAGAAGTAGTAGCTCAGTTTAGTGGCACAGGCAATGAGAATGGTAACTAGTTCCTGTCTTCTTTTGAGAGAGTGTTGCTAGGTATGTTATGTGCAGTGACAGGGTCACTTCAAGGCATCATTTACCTGCAGTTTGGAGGTGTAATTCATATGCTGTGAATGCTGAGTAACTTTAAAAAAAAAAGCCTCTAGTATGCTTTTAGAAAGGTAAAATATGTGGTGCAAATGAAAAGAGTATTATTACATAGCATGGCAGATTAGACCAATAAATTTAAAAACTACTCGAAAGCTGGCTGAAGCCCACTAGCAGCTTGTTTAAAGTGACAGCAATTCCATTATGATCTGTGTTTAACATCCCAAATTGCTGCTGAAGAACATTTTAAAGGCTTCAGAAAATCTGCTCACGGCTTGTTGAAAGCTTTGGAAATACTTTGTAAAAGCTTGCTGCGCACACACAGTTTTTTTTCGCAAGCTAAAACCATTAATACTTTATTTTATAGAGATATGCAACTGAAATTAGTCATTTATTTTAAAGAATATGGAACTGTATTATATGATGATCTTTTCTTTCTGCCTAGAGTTCAGATTTTACCATTTGAAATTACCATTCCATGAATGAAAAAAGTAAACCCATTTAACTTTTGATTAATAATCTCCCTTTTAATTGAGCCCTCAGAGACTCTACCTCTCACTTGGATCTCTCTGCTGATTCTCCAAATATTTATGGAAAATATAATAGGACGGAGACTTCATCGGTATGGTTGCCCCCAAAGGGGTGGTTGTTTCTAGGGTGCGCTATGTACAGTGTGCAGGATTCAGGAGTGTGTTACTTACAGAGTGCTGTGGACAGACTGCAGGGTTTGGGTGTACAACCCCAACCTCACCCCCCCCCCCAAAATGTCCTCTCATCTGTTTCCTACCTGGCCTGGCTCTAGTTCTTATCTGTGTAGCTGGCTATGCCTCACCTTGCAGGGAGATATTTCACTCTCTCAGATTCTGGAGATCTGTCCCTGCCGTGAGTGCCTGTGGGAATATGTTAGTTCCAGGAGCTGCTGAGAGCAAAGCTGTTCCATGTAAACACAGAAGGCTTCTGTGTTTAAAAGTGACAGCAGGGAGTGAGAGGCAGGAGCGGAGGGTAAGAGTCGGAGGTGGCGGAATGGACATGGTCCTACCAGGTCACGGTCGCAGAACTAAGTGCAAGGGCCACATGATAATGTCTGGCACGCCGGATCGGCCCACAGGCCTTGTGTTTGACATTTGCGCTGTAGATAAACTCTCACACTACATAACTGTTTTTTAAAATTTGATCATTCATTTTGAGATACTAATATTGGGGATGCACAATAAAACATTCCATAAATCATTTATGGGCAAGAGAAGGCTTCCAATTACCCTTCTTATAAGCCAGTTAAACCTCTCTATAAGCACTAAAACATATTGCTGCATGCACCCTAGATAGACTGACACAATGGAGAAAGCAGGTGAGTACAATGTAATGAATAATAATAATAATAATAATATATATATATATATATAAAACCATATATTGTATTCACCTGCTCTCTTCATTGTGTCAGTCCATCTAAGGTGGATGCAATTTGTTTTTAGTTATTAACCCCTTCTCGAAGAGCATGCGCGTGTATGCGGCCTCATGAAAGTGGGTCCTTATCAGTGGAGCTGCATATATGCATGCCTGTGTTTGTGCTGGGAGCACGCTGCACAACGCACTCCCAGCACAGAGACTGGGTTATCATCGATTGCCCTAGATCCCGTGATACCATTCAGAAACCAAGAGGCCTGGTTCCAAATCACATGGCCGCTGTGATAGCCTCTGATTGGTTATTACAGTGATCAGTTACTGTTCTGCCTGCTCCTGTGTTTTTTCTCTGCCTGAATCTGGAAAAAGATACATTGTATTATATACAGGATATGTTGACTTGGTTTACAAGAGGGTTAACCAGAAGCCTTCACTTGCCCAGAAAAACAACAATGCACTAAGCTCTTTAAAGTGATTGTAAAGGTTGTCATTTTATAAAAAATAACAAACATGTACTTACCTGCTCTGTGCAATGGCTTCTTTTTGGGCTCCCCCTCAGCGGTCCTGGCTCCTCCCCCCAGCCAAGTGACCCCAATAGAAAGCCTTTTGCTATGAGGGCACTTGAGCAGACGGTGTCCATTCACACACTGACTGGCTGTGATTGACAGCAGCAGGAGCCAATGGGTCTTGCTGCTATGTGAGCCAATGGGGAGAGAGAGACCCAGGGAGAGCCACTGCTCTCATGCACATCACTGGATTGAGATGGGGCTCAGGTAAGTATAAGGGGTTCTGGGGGGAGGAGCTGCACCCAGAAGGTTTTTTACCTTAATACATAGAATGCATTAAGGTTAAAACCCTTCTGCCTTTAGAACCACTTTAAGATTATTCAGAAAATTGATGGATGCTTTTTTTCAAACAGGTCCCAAAGATATTACTAAGATCAAATGACATAAATTAGTGCATAACCAAGTGACATTATAAAGAGTGCCTATTTAAGAAAATATGCCAGCTCATGACAGCTGGTTTAACTCAAAATAACTGTGCAATTAAATGTATCTAGGTGACAGGTGCTTGATGCCAATATATATAGCAACTTACATCAAATGATATCAAAACAAGAATTCTATTTAATAAAACAAACTCAGTTTCAATTGTAATCCCATTATCTTTAAATAAACTCATATTTTACTGAATTTTACAACTTTAAATAAAAGTTGCTACTGTCAAAAAAAATTTTCAAAGAATTTGGCACATAACTGAACAATTTAACTGGTCAACCATACAAGATTTTCCATACATCGGGAACATTTACATTCATACAAACTGGCATTTGCAGATATATCATCATTGCAAGCGCTGTACAGGGTCTACAAGCACATAACAATTCAGAAATAATACACAATACATCTACAGAGAAAGCATTATACATACAGTATATGCTATGACTAAGTTTACAATGTTCTTAAGAGATCTTTTTTAACATGTAATTAAAATGTTAAAGTTGTCAACTGACGTATCAAATTAGAGATGTATCTACAAGAAGATCTGTTTGATCATGTGCAAGAATTCTAAGGCAACAATTGTTGTTCAACAGGACACAGAGCTGAAGAGAAATGATTTTGTCATACATGTGCTTAGACTTCAGCACTAAGATACAGATGGGCAAGTGAAACATTCATATTTCCACCTTGGCTGGCTCATTTATCTTTTTCATCAGTGTCATTTTGTGGCTTCTTAATGGATATAGCACCATTGTAGAGAGTTCATCCAATAACAATTCATATATAAGCAGAATAATTTGTATAACGTTAGGGTCAAACGGGCTCCTTTTAGCAAATACGACTTACTTCTGCATTAAATAGAGTTTAAATGATAGTGTTTTTTCAATTCACATGATAGTAGCCATTATACATAGTGATATTGTAAGGTGGAACTAATAACTGTTTTGCATTCGGCATTTCAGCTGACTGTTCCTGTTTAATTAACTGTTTTTTTTCCTTTGAAGAATAAGCAATCTGAGAAGTATGACAGATTTGCAAACCAGTAACAGGTCCCTGATTACATCTGGTGAAAAGGAACAGTGCATTACAACGCATGGCATAGTAGACCAGTAAATTGAAAACGTCCTTTTCAGAAGAGCATTTACGTTATGAATGTAGTGGAAAGTGGGGAAAAATTTACATTCATATAAATGATGGTTACAACGATGGAACAAAACAGTTTCTTGGAAATAAAACAGGTGTCTGTGCAGAAACAAAGAGGCTTTAAGTTCCCAGGTCCTAGGCGGCGTTGTTTTACTGGATAAATGGAGGAATCCTGACTTGGTTTCAGATCATCTTCTTAAACATTTTCTCATTTTGTATTCCGTATGCCATTTTATTTGCATGATAAGCAGCCTGTCAAGCACAAAAGTCTAATAAATTCTGTGAACACATAAGTCTATGGCCTGCAGGACCTTTTTCATCTTTTTTCTTCCGAGGCAATAGTCAGAAGGTATAGCTGTCCTTGGAGTGACTTTCAGCGAGTGGTGCAGATTGATTTTGCAAGAAACATTGACAAATGTCAAGCGAAGTATGAAAGCGCTTACGGGGAAATTCACAAAACTGACCTACAACGATTTCTACAGAGTATAAATTATTGTAATGACCTTTCTTTTACATATTGAAGTGTTTATTTTGATGCTGTGGACTGTCAAAATGTAAAATAGCTCAACATTTTAGGTCAAAGCCACCAATTTAAATGACCATTTTCCATCACTATATTTAACACTTTGTTGGAAATAGAAAGAATATTCCACATAATGTTTTTTATGGTCATTTTGGTGTAAATTCCCTCCATAGCCTCCCTAGCAGCATGCAATACCCTGTGTTCAATGTCAGTAAAGGTCATCAACCTGCTTATTTGTCAATGTCTTGTAGGTGCCGACAAAGTCCAAACATGATCAGTGCAGTCTTCGCAATGATGCTCCATTTCTATTTACGATATAAAACATTTGCACTAATAACGTTAGTAAAAAAAATATTTCCTTCTCAAGTTCGCACACATATCCTATTATGCCCCATTGGGTTACAGAGGATTCCTGTGTTATTTGGTGTGAAGGATATCTTGATACTTTACACTTTTGTATCGTATATGAAATCCCTTCTTGCTGATTGTATCATCAGTGTGAAAATGAATTAGTATTGCATCTCCAGTGGATATAATTTCTTCTGGAGGCTGAAATGAGAAACATATAACACATTTTAAAAATATTTCCATAACCATATCATCCTCAACTATAAATGTAAAAGTTCTTAAAATTAAAGCTGAGCTCCAGACAAGAAGCTAAACACATATAGTATACTGGAATGGTTTTACATCCAATAGGTTTTCTGGTCTGCCAGTGTTGTGAACCATGTGTCTCTACCAGACAGTATAACCAGGTCATTTTGGTTCAGTCTGCTGCTTTTACAATAAAGATGGAACAGGGTACCACCTTTTTACAATAAAGGTGGAACAGGGTGGAACATAAGCGAGCACCCTGTTCTCATGTGGACTGCAGCAGAGCTTGACTGACTCCTAGCGCTGCCTATCCCTTTTCTTATTTTGTGTGCCACTGTACAGAAGATTACGGTAGGCAAATATTAAGGCAAATTCAGTTACTTATACTGGTTGCATATGAATCTACATGGAATTAAGCTACAGGTATGCCTTGTATATACATGCACTTGTTGGTAGCGTAAAGCCCTCCAATATGGTTCCTAACAAAGGCGGCTCTCTAATTAGGCAAATTAGGAGGTCGCCTAAGGCCTCGCACTCACAGGGGCCTCGCGGCCGCCTAATTGATAAAGGAGGGAGCCCCAGCATCGGGAAGAAGGATGGCGCTGCCTGCGGATGTGCGAGACCGAACTCCTCATGCTGGGACTCCTGCATTGTCTACTAACATCAGTTGGACTGCCTCCTTCTTCCACCTCTATCATGGGCTGCATGGAGGGAGAACCAGGATGAGTCACTGCCCCCTGGGCCCAAGTAATGCCTGTAAAAAGGGCTGCAGCAGCGATGACAAGGGAGCACAAACATCTCACTGGTTGGTCCGGAGACCAATGAGCTGCAGGCTACCGGGCTGACTAGTAGGTGAAGCCCTGCCCACCACGTGTGTTGTGGTTTCACGCCGGCAGTGCAGAGGCTGCTGAGGGTGATGGTAGTGACGGCGGTCTGATGAGTTTGGGTATTGCAGTGAGTCCAATAACAGGGAGGATCAGTTTTTCTGTACACTAACATAACCGCTCTGTCCATAACCCATCACCCCTGTATGCAAACAACTCCTCTTCCATGTGACCAGTCCGGACTGACTCCTGGTAGCGACGACGTCGGGAAAAATGTCCGTAATGAACCCGGGTCCCCCGTCACTGAGTAGGACCAAGAGGGAGGTACGTCGGGTACTATCTCCACCTTCTTCCTCCGTCAGG
>BLSH010233013.1:274733-291231 GCA_018402905.1 Glandirana rugosa
TGCGGTGCTAAAAATAATGCCTGTACAGCACCTGAAACCCCCCCATTCTCCCCAGTGTGAAAGCCCGAGTGCTTTCACACTGGGGCGGTGTGCTTGCAGGACGAGAAAAAAAGTCCGCTCCTCTACCGCCCACTCTATTGTAATCAATGGCCGGCACTTGTGAAGCAACTGAACACTGCCTCGGAAGCGCCGAGCGGTGGCGCTTTTAACCCCTTGTTAACCCCTTGGTGGTTAAAAGCGCCCTGCTCCCACCTGCATAGCGATAAAGAGCCACTAAAACTAGCGGCGCTTTACCGCTACAGCCCCCCGCCCCAGTGTGAAAGTAGCCTAAAGCCAAAACTTTTTTTTTTTTTTTTTTTTGGATGGAGAGGGATTGGAACACATGTCAATTTTCATTGCTGTCTGTGCCCCCTCTCTATTTGTCCTGTTTAACATTATCATTGAAAGTAAAAGTAAAAAAAATCACAAATTTTGGGTGGTTCCCAGAAAAGTAATAGAGTAATCTTCCAATGGGGACATTAGTTCTGGTGACCTGGGCATCACCAATGAATCCCCTTAATTTGCAGTGATTTCTTCTAACTTTCTGTTTCGCTATGGGACAGGAAGTGAAATCTCCACAATAGGACACAAATTGTGAAAAAAAAATCTGACAGGGTTATAACCTTCCCTTGCTGTATCCAATGTATACTTAACTTTCAAAATCCTGTATAAATCAGTATTCCAACTCCACTCCAAATAGCTTCATCTTCTGACTATTGTCGGATATATCACATTTACTGTTAATCAAATTCTAGGTGTGAGGAGCCCATAATGTTTGTGAATTGACCCTTTTTACATTGCTTGACCCTTTGCGGCATGCAATAATAAAAACATGGACAACTTAATCTCAAAAAACAGGAGCACATTTCTGGGTGCTCTCTGCACACTAGGCCTTGTATATCAAAGAATGTGAACGTAAACAGTTTTTTTTCTGTAACAACCAATAGGATTCTCCCTGTTATACTACCTAGACAATATTTACTGTAATGGGCAACTAACATGGTTCTTTCATTTGATAATTAAGAATTACTGCATCATGTCTTACAAGTGTTAAATTAATGCAGCGTTGACAACTGAGAGCTAAATCCTTTGATAGCTCATTATTATCTTACATACCACATACTTTACTAATAGACACAGACACAGCATACAGCCTCACACCATTATTTTCTAGTATATCTAACAGAAACAGGCTTATTAAGGAGGAACAAACCAAAAATGGTTAAGTCTGAAGACCATCAAGAATTTCAGTCATTTCAGGTAAAAAAAAAACGATATTTTAAAGATCTGGTAATCCATATATTTTTAGCAAACTGGCTAGCTTGTAGCTCGCTCTCCCTTTAGATCAGTGTTTCTCAACCTTTTATGGCGAAGTACCCCTGCGACTCTAAAAAAAATTCCTAAGTACCCCAGTCTCAAGAAAGTGATGGGCACTGATAGTTGGCACTAATAGGCAGCACTAAAAGGGGGCACTAAGGGGGCACTGATAGGAGGCACTGATGAGGCTGCACTGATAAGGCTGCACTGATAAGGCTGCACTGATAGGAGGCACTGGTGAGGCTGCACTGATAGGAGGCACTGATGAGGCTGCACTTATAGGAGGCACTGATAGGAGGCACTGATAGAAGGCACTGATAGGAGGCACTGATAGGCTGCACTGATAGGAGGCACTGATATGCTGCACTGATATGTTGCACTGATAGGCTGCACTGATAGAAGGCACTGATGGGCTGCATTAATAGGCTGCAGTGATAGGAGGCACTGATAGGAGGCACTGATAGGCTGCACTGATAGGAGGCACTGATAAGGGGCACTGATGCTTGGGCATGCTGGCATGTGTACTTCCTGAGCAGGCAGGACTCATCTTTTTTCCTGTCTGCGCGATGGACTCCATTGATGACAGGGCCCCGGGCAGCTGCGGCGGACTGCTTCCCCCATTGGTGGCACAATGCCGCGCAACACAACTACAGCTGGGGACTGTATGTGTGCGGGAGGCGGGACTAGGGAGACAGAGCACTGGGCGTACCCCCTGCCCTTGGTGCACGTACCCCCAGGGGTACACATACCATGTGTTGAGAAACCCTGCTTTAGATCACTCTCTGGCTACCCATGCATGTAAGAATGCCTGTGAAATATTTTTCCTGACATTTGCAGCAGCTGTTCAGCAGATCCATTAGCCACAGCAGAGAACTGATTGGCTACCTTAGCCTTCACAGGCCCAGCTTGGAAGCTAGAACTCTGATGATGAGTCTGACAGAGATATATTGACTTGGAGGCAGGGGACCACTCAACACTGTTTTCATTCTTCCCATAAGTTTATGGTATCATTCTCCAATCAATCTAAGAATTAATACCGTGTGTGTACATTTTACCCACACCATTTCCATCACCTTCATTCCACATCCATACTGGTACCAAATGTTGAGAAATGGAAAAAGAGCCTAAGCCAGCAACCCCATTGAAAATGCATCAAGCCGAAAATTCTCTGTCAAATCAAGTTTTGGAACCAACTCACATGAATTTGTGGCTGAGCAAATTTCTTGTGGAGATACCTGAGGGTATGTGGGTAAATTGTGAATTTCAAACAAGGGTCAAGTCCTTTTTGTATCCATCATCTTTGGTTATTTTCAGTGAGATATCTAACATTGTGTTCCAGCAATATATTTTTGCTGTTTGTTCTGCATGGCAAAACCACATTACAGACATTTCATGAAAGAAAAGAATAACAGAGAAAGACAAGCAATATTGTGATCTATTATGCTGTGTCACGTCTTTTACTACAATTTTATAGTTCCACAGTAGTATTGCCTTAAACAAGGTGAACACATACAAGTACTTACTAGCTTAACCCTATGACCTGGAGTGGCACTTATTTCCCAAGTACATTCCTTACGACTTGGATACTTGTCTGGCCAGTTGGGGCTTGTTATTACTCCATGCGGGCTATGAATTCTATGTTCACATTCAGCTGTGTAAAGAAAGAAATTATTTAGTATATAGTAGTTGCAATTCACGAGTCAAGCTATTAGGCAGGGCAGTTGTATAGTAACACTGACAATGTATATGAATGTTTACACAATATTTTAATCACGTTTAAGACATTGATATGGATACACTATTCAAACAGCCTGTAAATTATGTCGTTTTTGGTTCACTTGTATTGTTAGTAGCTTGTCTTGTCTATTGCTGAGCTGCCATAGAAATTTTGTTATGCTTAAAAGTGAAATTCAGGCATGGTAATTGTTTACATAGTTACATTGTTCTAGCTTGGATCAATGTAAGTAAGTATATATCATATCTGGCCAATGTACCTGGAAGCTGGAAATCACTGAAGTTGACTGCGCTACTACAGTGCTCTCCACTAGCTTTTGGGTTCAATGCTGAGTGGCCAGCCTAAAGCATTGTGAACACAGGAGATCAGTCGCTCAGCATGGTACCATTCAGAGAATGCTTAGCATTTTCTAAATAAATGAAAAGCATGTCATGATTGGACAAGGTGGAGAGTGTGACATCACCACCCCACCTCTCCACCTTCACCAGTCAGAGAAGTCTTTGCATGCATCCAGAAAATGCAAAGCATTCTCTGAATAGCATCCGTGCTAAGTGGCCGACCTCCTGTGGTCACAATGCTTCAGGCTGGCAGCTCAGCACGGCACCCGGAAGTTAATGGAGATCCCTCAAGTACTGATGTCTACTTCAGTGATTTCTATCTTCCAGGGGCATTGGTCAGGTATGGTATATACATAGTTACGCTATGTAAAAATATACCATGCCTGGAATTCTTCTTTAAATATTCAAGCTCACAAGTATTTTAGAGAACTATTCTGGTTCATGAGTTAGCATAGCATTTCCAAAATTTCGTTGTATACTAGCTTGTCATTTTCAGGTGCCATTTGCAAACATGCTGTTCACATATTCGGGGCAGGGTCTTTGCTGTCTACAAAGGAATATTCCCCCGAGCTTAGGGAATAAGGTGAAGCTCTGCTGACCTTCATCCAATCACATCCAAACAAAGAAGCTTTTTTTATTTTTTACTTTTTTTGCATGTGATTAGGAATGCTTTGCAAAGTGTTGTTTCTGAACATTTACTAAGCTCTGGGGAAAATTCCCTTGCAAAATGCAACTTCTCTTGCAAAGTGAACCACTTATTTGCCTTTAGTAAATAAATATTATAATCACCAGAGTACTCTGGGTTTTATAAAGGGAGTACAGATTTAACGTGATTGCAAACGATCACCTGGTAAAACAACCCATCCAGTTCGAAATCGAAATGAAAGGCAAGACATTTGTGTATAGATGTAGAAAAACATTATAAATACCTTTTATTGCCTTTTTTATAAGTAATCACATTCCCTCTGTTCTTAGCTGCATAAGAGCTGGGGGAGGAGAAGCAGCAGCACACTGAACTTCCCAGTGAATGGTTGTGCAGGAGGGGTGTGTCAGGACAAGTCTGATCATTGGTGGAGAGCAGGCTGAGTTCCCAGCATAGCTAGAGAACTGACCACAGTGTATTCTCCTGCTTAGTGTGGTCAGTTTTTAATAGGAAAGCAGAGGGGCTGGCAGGAATATCAGGGATTTCACACAAAGGAAGCAATACAAAGAGAACAGGATACTTTTTTTGATACAAGTACATGGTACAGCAGGTAACAAATGATTTAAGGCCCTTTAGACAGGATATCTCTAACTAAAATTTTGAACAGAGCTGTTAGAGAGGGCAGAGAGAGAGGGGGATAAGTAATGTGTACATTTCAGCTTGAGTTATTGAGCTTTATAACAACAGGTTTTTAAAAACAGAAAGTGTAAATTGAAGAACATGTTATAAGGTGCTTTGAGCTCCACCTGCTGGCTGCACATGAAAGTACAAAATATTAATTTTCAATATTTGACATTTACCTAACCAAACAAATATATATGTATATATATATATATATATATATATATATATATATATATATATATAAAATAATGTGTACCACAGGTATCTTCAGCTTCATCCGTGTGCTAATCTTTGCCTCATCTCATGTACCATCAAAATCAAAAAAGGGGAAGCACAAGTGGTCATTGGTTCAAACTTTGTAAAAAAAAAAAAAAATAAATAAATACACCTGTGTTTTCCCTCCAGTGGAAGAGATTTACTAAAACCAGTGCACACAGAATCTGGAGCAATGGCTGAGAACGCTGACCGGAGTGTTCGGGCGGGAGGGGTGCCAACATCAGATTGTTAGTATAGTGACTCCGACCGGAGCTGTCAGTTTTTTTTTTTTGCGTTCAGAAAGAAATTCATGGTGTGTACTAGGCTTAAGGCCCCTTTCACATGGGTCGGACTCCATCAGGTGGATCTGCCTGCTCAGCGGGGGATCTCTCTGCTGATCCCCGCTGAGCAGGTGGATGACAGGTCCGTGTCTGCTCCCCTATGCAGAGTGGACACAAACCCCGGTTCTCTATGGGATGGAAACTAACTGCCTGTCCACTTTCATCTGACTGTCATCCAGTCCGAACCGCCAGATCATCTGTCTGTTTTTAATGGACAGGATCACATCACAAGGTCAGCGGGTGTCAGCGGACAATCTGCCGCTCCATAGAGAGCAATGGATGGTCCAATCAGATCCACATGAAAAACTGACAGGCAGACCCGACCAGTCTATCAGTGTGAAAGGGGCCTTAAACCTAGAAGCTGATTGGTTACTATGCACAGCTGCACCAGATTCTGTGTGCACCAGTTTTAGTAAAGCTCTCCCACTGGAGGGGAAACAGATGTATTTATTTACTTATTAAAAATACTTATATAGCACCATCAATTTATGCATCACTTTACAAATATATTGTACACTTTTTTTTCCTGTGCTGCACTATAGTTAAATACTTGCTCTTACATTTAATTTAAAATACTAATCTTAATATTTTTCACCACTATTCACTAAATTTTAAAGGCAAATAAATTGCCTTGCTTACAGAACTGAAAGGCGAAAGGAACTTTTAGCTCAGTTTGCTGGTTTACACAATTTAGCATTGCCATGATCTCTTTGGGACTCTTACCTTCTTTACAATCATGTTTGTTCTCGTGGAGTACAAATCCGTTGCGGCACTGGCAAACATAGCTGCCAATTGTGTTGATGCATTCATGTTGGCAACCCCCATTTTCTTTTGAACATTCATCTTTGTCTGTAGGTGAGAAACATTTGTGTTACCCCTTTGGAAACCGCACATCATGTTGCACCTAAAATTACCGTTAAATCAAGCAAAGCATATCATGCAGAATCATGTCAGCCTGTAACCTTGTACACATATATTTTTTTATCATTATGACTTAATTTGTTCATTTTTAATGCATTTTCAAAAATGATCAGATTTTAATATATATATTATATAGAAAACTGAAGCTAAACTTTAATGATGTTGAATTTTCTACAGATTAGTAAATACAAGGTTGCAGGTAACATGTTTTGTTTATTTAAAGTTAAGCATTATGCACAGCTCTCATTAAGAACAATATACTTATATAATCAGTGTATACATTTGGGATCAATTCATAAAGGCAAAAGTTATAAATATGTAAAGAGATGGCTATAGGCCAGTATACTAGGTAAATTAATTAATATTAAATATGCATACTGCCACCATTAGATCTAAAGTAAAGATGAGAAGATGGAGAGCAATTTTCAGAAGGTCAACAGTGTTTCTGCATAAAGAAGGATTCTTAACAGCAGCCATTCTAGAGAGAGGCATCCACTAAAATAGGAATGTGTCAGATGTCATTATCCAGCAGACCTGGTCAGGGCTTCATATCTGAACTGACAGATTGGTCTTGACATACACAGAAAAAGCTATGTCATGGCAATGCATAATGCAGATGAATAGCAATTAATTAGAGACGACACAAGGCAATGCTTAACCGTTTTATCATATGTGTCATCCTTCAAGGACTTATTAGTCATCATTGTTGCCAAAGGGTGTTGTCATTAAATATATTCAAAATTAAGTGTTTTTTTTTTAAAGTTTTTATGGGGTTTTTTTCACAGTTAAAAAGTCATGTTTCTACTTTCACTCTTCTAGTATTTTATTCAGATTTCACAAGGCATTAAGGCAGTCCTAATGCTTTGCAAGTTCAAATATCTCTGAAAAAAATAAGTTGTTACCACCTTAACCTATTCTAGTAGATATATAGGTACTTAAATATAAATAGAAACATAGGGATTGATTTACTAAAACTGTAGGTTGCACAATCTGGGGAACAGATTCAAGGTTGTTTTTTTAAAGCTTAATTGAACATGCTGAAGTTAGAAGCTGATTGGCTACAATGCACAGCTGCACCAGAGTTTGCCCTATCCAACTTTAGTAAATCAACCCCATAGAATATTGAGCAGACAGCTTAAATGTAAAGCTCTTGCTTTCTTTAGGAGTTTAATTGATCCCCTAACTCCTGGCAAGTTTTTTTCTAAAACTTCATTGAGTCTTTATTAACACAGCCCATGACTTTTCAGTTAACCAAGTACCCTTGCCCATACTTGGCAGTGCTCAACAATGACATGTAATGTCAGTTAGGCAGATTTTTTTGTTTGTTTGCGGTTGTACAAAATTTACCAATATTCTGATTGGCATGACCTGATGAAAATAACACTTTCTCCTTATATTGTAAGCCCTAGACAATGAGACTCAATGTTTTCGACCAACGGCTTTTTCCTACCTGTCATGTACTTATACCAGCCAGGGCTAATAGACCCATTTAAGAACCTGAAGAACAAGTACTTACACTGGCAAAAACAGAAAAAGATTTTTAAAAAAGGTGGTCTGGCCACTTTCTGCTATTCACTGAGCCACTGCCTATGCTGTCTTGTTCTAAACAAATGTTTATTAATAAACTACCAAACAGCATTCATAGGATCCATATAATTAAAACTACATTTCTATTAACAATGGAATTTGATATATCCTTCCTTAATTTGGAATACCTCAAAATTTAGCCCTGGTGTAATGCCATTACATTGTAATAACATCACTGATTATGAAATAAAATGTAAAAAGAACATCCACCAAAGAAAATGGGATATAGAATACTCTATAAAGCTTTCTAAAACTCAGACACTCTTAAGCCACGTACACGCGGTGCGACGGTCGTACGACCAAACAGCCCAAATCGTATGTTGGCTGATGTATCTTGCCTAATGATGTGCACTAAGCGATCATACAACCAAGCTGAACGTAGTGACGTGTTATGAGCGTATAAAGAGGAGGTTCAGGTGCATGTAATTTGTGAATTACGAACGTAGGTTTACACGAACGGACACTTCCGGGCGTTCCTGACTTCTGAGCATGGGTGTTTTGCACAGTACAACTTGTTGGACCAACTTCTCTGTAAACACGGTACAACGGTCGGACGACTGCTTGTTGGTACAACCAACGTCTTCTAGTTTGCTCATCCAACTTTTGCTGTAAGACCGTCGTACGTCGGCTGTTCTAATCGCGTGTACTAATGGTTGGATGATCGTACAACAAGTCGTACGACCATTTTCATACAACCATCGCACCATGTGTACGGGGCTTAAGGCCTAATGCACACAGGACGTTTTTTGACTGTTTTACAGCACCTGTTTTTAGCTGCAGACATTTTTTTCTACAGTCAATAAACTCTCCATCATGTCATCCTATGTGTTCATGCACACATAGGCTGTTATCAACTGTTTTTAGCAGTGACTTTTTTGAGCTGTAAAAAAACCCAAGACCAGTGGGTTCTGAGAGAAGTTTTTCAGCTGTAAAAAAGTTCAAATGCTCAAAAATGCACAAAAACACTGCTAAACGTTGATCCCCAACGTTTTTTGGCATTTTAGATCAATTGAGGGGAAAAAAAACGCTGGCCCTTTAAAAACGAGAAAAAAAATATGCAAAAACGCTGATAATATAAAGCTAATAACAGCTGAAAAAATCACTGATAAGCTACTGATGTTTTTTGGACGTTTTTTTTTAACTTCCTGTGTGCATGAAGCCTTAAGATTGCTATTTTACCATGTACTAAAACAAAGAGACCAGGGTAACCACTAGGAACCCTACCTATTGTTTCAGAACGTTGGTATTTTAAACCTTAAACATGTAATCTTTTTCCATAGTGACCACAGACTAGGTAATAACTTTAGGCAAACAATACTGCAGTTGCTAGCTTAAGGTTAACCAGATTGTCCAAATAAGGTTTTGTGTAGATGAGCTCCAAAATATTTTGGTCAGAACTTGATGTCAAGATACAGAAAACATAGATAATGACATGATCTTAAGGGATGCTTGCTGCTGTAAGTATAAAAAAGTTGTTATAAAGTAGCAATTCGAAATTCCCATGTGGTTAGTTGAAGTTATAAAGTCTAGAAAACAAATGCTTTGGGCATATGTTAACCCCAAGTCATTTGTTAGTAAGTGAGAAGAAAGCAGTTCCCCAGCTTTCAATGGATGTTTGTGCCCTTAGACCAAAGAAGAAGCAAACATCCTTTCCCCACCACAAATAATCTTACGGGGTGGTCGTACCTCTGATCCGTTCAGAGGCCACCAGTCTGTCAAATATACGTACACGACCTGACCGGACACTTTTTGTCAAGTCCTTGCAAGATTCAAAAATAAAAATTCTCTCTTTGCAGGCAGCTTTCTTGTCTGTGAACAAAAATGTACCAGCGACATCAAAAGAAATGAGTGTGGACAGTAAACTTGACCCCTCTGCAACAATATCATCCCCAAGTGTCCACAGTCTCTAAAAACAATTTAATAAACATGTAGCAATACACAACAAATATTCAGTTTCAATACAAAAATTAAATTATGAATTCTGTATAATAAACTGTATACACTGGTATAATGTTTTATGCCCTGTAGTGTAAATTTTATACACAAGGATATTATATGATGAAAAATACACATTGCAAAACTGTGGTATGCTATAGAAATTAAAAAAAAAAATGCATATGTAATACTCTATATAAAACAAATTTATGAATGCGTATAATATATTCAAACTGAATTAATGGTGTATTTCCTTTTTTTAACCACTTCCTTACTGGGCACTTAAACCCCCCTCCTGCCCAGACCAATTTTTGGCTTTCAGCGCTGTCGCATTTTGAATGACAATTGCGCGGTCGTGCGACGTTGTACCCAAATAAAATTTGCGTCCTTTTTTTCCCACAAATAGAGCTTTCTTTTGGTGGTATTCCCCTCTGCGTCATTTCTGATCGCCGCTATAAACAAAAAATGAGCGACAATTTTGCAAAAAAGAACAATATTTTTTACTTTTTGCTAAAGTACAAATCCATTAAAAAAATTATTCATCAGTTTTGGCCGATATATATTCTTCTACATATTTTTGGGAAAAAAAAAAATCGCAATCGGCGTATATTGATTGGTTTGCGCAAAAGTTATCGCGTCTACAAACTGGGAATTGATTTATGGCGTTTTTATTATTTTTTTTTTTTTTACTAGTAATGGCGGCGATCTGTGATTTTTAGCGGTAATGCGATATTGGGGGGGACATGTCGGAACATTTTGACACTTTTTTGGGACCAATGACATTTATTCAGCGATCAGAAATTTAAATGTCCACTGATTACTGTATAAATATCATTGGCAGTGAAGGGGTTAACCTGCAGGGGGCAGTGTAGGGGTTAAATATGTTCCCTGGCTGTGTTCTAACTGTGGGGGGGCATGGCTGGTCGGGACATAACAGATCTAACTGATCCCAGTGACAGGGATCAGTAGATCTGCTATGCCCCCTGTCAAAGAACGGGGAACCGCCGTGTTTACAACGGCGGTTCCCCGTTCTGAGGCTCCTGAGAGTGATCGCGGGTCTCGGGCGGACATCGAGTCCGCCCGACCCGCGGGCACGCTCGCGCAGCGTGCGGCGCGCGCGCCGCCGCTGCCTCCAGGGGGCGCGCGGGAGCATGCGCAGTGGGAGGACGTCCATGGACGTCCTCCCGGCATTTCAGGTCCGCGCTGGAGCCGTAAATCGGCAATAGCGCGGACCTGGAGGGGTTAATTAAAAGTACAAGAATCATTTAGTAAAATGTATGTAATTTGTAACAGAATTTTCACAAAAATATGTTGTTTTATTGCCAATTTTATTGTTATCGATAACAGCAGGTTTTATTGCGAACATACATTTTTGGCATTATAGCTTGGGAAAGAAAGCAAAGACTGTGGCTTGAACCTGAGGCATTTTCTATCCCCAAAAGCTTTCTTCAGCCTGTCACATATACAAGTGCATCTCATAAAATTAGAATATCATTAAAAGTTAATTTATATCAGTAATTCAATTCAAAAAATGGAATTCATATTTTATATAGATGTATTACACATATATTGATTTATTTGAAGCATTTATTTCTTTTAATTTTGATGATTATGGCTTACAGCTAGTGAAAACCAAGAATTCAGTATCTCAAAAAGTTAGAATATCACATAAGACCAGTAAAAAAAAGGATTTTTAATGCAGAAATGTTGGCTTAATTAAAAGTATGTCCATGTACAGTATAGTATGCACACAATACTTGGTCGGGGCTCCCTTTACATAAATTACTGCATCAATGTGGCGTGGCATGGAGGCGATCAGCCTGTGGCACTGCTGAGGTGTTATGGAAGTCCAGGTTGCTCTGATACCGACCTTCAACTCATCTGCATTGCTGGTCCAGGGTGTCTCATCTTCCTCTTGACAATACCCCACAGATTCTCTATGGGGTTTAGGTCAAGCGAGTTTGCTGGCCAATCAAGCACAGTAATACCATGATTATTAAACCAGGTATTGGTAGTTTTGGACCTGCTGGATTTGGGGAGCCATGTCATCTGCTGGTGTTGGTCCACTGTGTTTTATTAAGTCAGCGCAGCCCTCTTTCAGGAAATTCTAGAGGACGTCATGCTTCCCTTTGCTGACCAGCTTTATAGAGATGCAGATTTCATTTTCAAGCAGGACTTGGCACCTGCCCACACTGCCGAAAGTACCAATACCTGGTTTAATGATCATGGTATCACTGTACTTGATTGGCCAGCAAACTCGCTTGACCTAAACCCCATAGAGAATCTGTGGGGTATTGTCAAGAGGAAGATGAGAGACACCGGACCCAACAATGCAGGCAATCTAAAGGCCACTATCAAAGCAACCTGGGCTTCCACAACACCTCAGCAGTGCCACAGGATGATCGCCTCCATGCCACGCTGTATTGATGCTGCAATTCATGCAAAAGTAGCCCCGACCAAGTATTGAGTGCATACTAAACTGTATATGGACATACTTTTCAGTAAGCCAACATTTCTGTATAAAAAATACTTTTTTTATTGGTCTTATGTAATATTCTAATTTTCTAAGATACTGAATTTTGGGTTTTCACCAGCTGTAATCATCAACATTCACCAGCCATAATCATCAAAATTAAAAGAAAGAAATGCTTGAAATATATCACTCTGTGTGTAACGCATCTATATAAAATATAAGAGTTTCACTTGAATTGAATTGAATTACTAAAAGAAAACTTTTTGATGATATTCCAATTTTATGAGATGCACCTGTATATTCATACTAACAAAAGAGGTAAGTGTACAGATACCTCCAGCACTGACTTGTTTCTGTTTATAAGTCAGTAGGCTGGAGTAGCTTACTGCAATGTATTATAGTCTAAAAGTATTAGATGGCTATAGTCACCTTTCAGCAAACCTGTATTTTTCCCAATGTAGCTCACACCCCTCCATTCAATTTGACAGCACTTGGGCTTCCTGACTGGCTGCTTAGGCAGCCAACACTTGCAAGTGGGGGTAAGGAGTCTAGTTTGAAATGGAAGAAAAGTATATGTAGTTTCTGGGTCCAGTATTAAAATAAATCTGTTGCCCAGCATAGATAAAGTACAGGTTAACTTACCATTAGCGAAATATATAAACTACCCAAGACATCAGCATTATGATTTTGATTTAAGGTATAATAGTGGTATGGAAATTATTTGATTGGGGATTGTAGGACTGTGTAACAAGACCCACACCTGGGCAATGGTGCAGGATAGGAACCAGGACAGTGAGCTTCAATTTTGTACCATCTACTACAGACTTTAAATACCCAATCCCAATAATTTTCTCAGAATCTACACATACAGTACATACCCAAATAATTACTGTGCCTAAAGCCCCCAACTCTGCACCTATCTACACTCCTAACTTTTATAACTCCCTCCACTTTTACCAGTATGCTCCCTACACCAGAAGAACCGTTTTTGGATAAGACTAGGTGGGCCCTAAAGTAGGGGCATGGTCTTATCAACCATTGCTACTCCTCTCCCTATATCCCCTACAGATTCTATCACTTCCCTTTATATTCTACTAACAAATGTTGCAATTGGGTAAGTGAAGAAAAGCATTTTAATGTTGAAGACATTTCATCACTCATCCAAATGGTTTAGAACTGAGTAACTAAGGATCCATAGAACTGAGAAAGCCACTAAGACACGTGGTGAAACCTCTTCAACATATTACAAACTGTTCTGCTGAATGTGACCAATTTCTACTAGCCAAAGCAGAGAACAGACTGGAAAAAAATAAATGTGCAAGGAAAAAACAAAAACTGTCTAAAGAAATGTATTATTACTCTTTGATAAATATCTGCCTAGAAGAGGATTACACTTAAAAATAATTTATTCCAAATGTTCACAGGTGTTAACTGGTTTCCCTGTAAACCTTTAAATGTTAGGGCCATACATTCTATTCATCTTTAATTAGGATGGAAGATCCCAGGTACAAACCACAAAAATGTTTTAGTTTTGACAAAATGTGGTTGAACCCAGGCCAGGACCCAGGCCTCTAAATCTAAGGCATTGGAAAATATCAATAGGGATGTAAAAATAGCCAGAAACTATACAAACAAAAGCTATATTACAGATAAAGGTTTCTCGGCAAACACATTTAATTCAAATTTTATAGGCAATGTAAGCTGTTCTCAAATTACCTTGCTTTTTACCTTGAAATGGAAAGGAAAAGTCAATCAATTTAAAGCTGTAAAATGCAGAATATAACTTGTTTATACTCATACGCACGACTAAATTTTGACTGATTCTATATTTGTTTTAACTTCATAGCAAAAGTAATCTAAAGCAGCATTGTGTCAATGATGTACTATGTTTAACATATTTTCCTTGGAACATATCTAAAGTCAACTTTTTTTTCCATTTTGGATAAAGTAGAGAATGGTTAATTCCCTTGTCAGGATTCTTTTTTGTAGTCATCTTTTTCATTGAGGACAACACCAGGACAAATAGAGAAACTGAATCTACCCAAAAGGGATCCTTCACCACTTTATCAAAAACTAAAAACAAAAAATACATTTTGGCTTTACATATGCTTGAAAGGACAAATTTATAAATGCAAAGAATCTAACATTCATCAAACTTTCACTGCAGGCAAATCTTCTTTGTGCATATGTGCTAAATCGACAGTGATTGATTCACCACCAGTATTGGTGAAAGTCACCACTATACAATTATTCTCTTAAGAGGGCTTTAAGTTAATAAATAGGAAGTTGCTTTCTATGAGACAGCTACAAATACAAATCTATTTCCAGAACATTTTCTATCTACTTTCTACTTTCTAAATCTCTATCCAGACCAGAGGTCAGTTTTGTGTAGGAAAAAAGGTGAGCTAAAGCGTACATCTAGGCAAAATAGTGAGTGAATCCCTGCAATAGATGCACATTTTCCCATGAGTTGACATACAGAAAAATACATGCTGATATTGCCAGTAATCCACTGTACTTCTAACTTCCTGTTCTGGACTGCCTCTGCTGCAACAAATATTTTGTAAAGACAGAACTTCACTCCCTTAATCAACATTGAGTCATTTTTATTCTTTATTGCTGCTAGCCTTAGCAATTCAACATGAAAGTATATTATATTGTCTTGTTTTAAAATTTGTTTTTACATTTCTTAGTGCTAAGAATCTCTCAGCTAAGCACGCCCTCCTGCTTGCATGCCTGACCTAAGGGAAAATGGCTTCCAGGAAGTTAATGTTACATGAATCATCTGCCCTTACTCAAGATGACCATGACCAGAAATGCTTGGGGGTGTTTTCAAAGTGACTTCTCAACATAATAAAACATGTAAACATGGATGGATGCGTGAGTTTGTTTTGGATATTACAAAATGGATTAAATAGCGTGTTTTTGGCTTGTAGTGCTCAGATGTCGTGTAGTCCCACTTGAAGTGTCACAAAAGAAAATCTTAATATAAGTAATCTAGAGAAAGATGACAGTGGCTCAAACCTGATTAAGTCTTTTCTTATGTGCACGTGTGCAATCTGTTTTAAACATTCTGATGGTAAATCCTGCTCTTATCTTTAACCACTTGCCGAACGTGTAACGTAGAAACACGGCCGCAAGTGGCACCCATTGTTCTGGGAGGGCGTAATATAACGTCCTCCCAGAATCGCGCTCCCGCGCGCCCCCTGGGGCGTGCACCTGGGAGCATCCGTGACTGCCGGGTCTCACGGATCACGATAAATGGCCGCTTGGAGCGGCCGTTTACCACGTACCACGGATCATCACATGTAGGCAAGCCGGCGGAAGTGCCGGCTTGTCTCTCCCCTCTCCGCACCGATCGGTGCATTGTGACAGGAGAGGGGGGTGAGAGGAGATGCAGCGGTGCTGTGGGCAGGATCTGAAGTGCCCACAGCACCGCTATTTGCCAGGCAGGGACCCCTATCCACCCATCCAGCTTCACCCATGCACCCTCATCCATGCCCACCCATCCGTCACCCATAAATCCATGCCCACCCATCCGTGCCCAGCCATCACCCATGTATCCATTCTCACCTATCCGTCACCCATGCATCCGTGCTCACCCATCCGTCACCCATGCTCACCCATCTAGCACCCATACATCCGTGCTCACCCATCCGTGCTCACCCATTTGTCACCCATGCATCTGTGCTCACCCATCCGTCACCCATGCATCCGTGCTCACCCATCCGTGCCCACCCATCCGTCACCCATGCATCTGTGCTCACCCATCCGTCACCCATGCGTCCGTGCTCACCCATCCGTGCTTGCCCATCCGTGCTCACCCATCCGTCACCCATGCGTCCATGCTCACCCATCCATGCTCACCCATCTGTCACCCATGCATCTGTGCTCTCCCATCCGTGACCCATGCATCCGTGCTTACCCATCCGTCACCCATGCGTCCGTGCTCACCCATCCGTCACCCATGCATCCGTGCTCACTCATCCGTCACCCATGCATCCGTGCTCACCCATTCGTCACCCATGCATCCGTGCTCACCCATCTGTGCTCACTCATCTGTCACCCATGCATCTGTGCTCACCCATCTGTGCTCACCCATCTGTGCTCACCCATCCGTCACCCATGCATCCATGCCCACCCATCCATGCTCACCCATCCGTACTCACCCATCCGTCACCCATGCATCCGACTCGTGCCTACGTACCCACTGCCTACCCACTCGTGCCT